>CAKKOB020001015.1:0-29541 GCA_918844115.2 Phlebotomus perniciosus | reverse complement strand
ACTTCCTCAAACTCTCGCGTACTTCCATTGAAATCTACAACACTTCTGACCATAATATCTCCCCCTTGGTAGAAACAGATCACTTAAAAAATTTGATCATTAAAAATCATATTTTTGACAAACATCAAATCAAATAGGTATATCAAACAATAATTTTAACAATTTAATAAAATAAAGATTAATTAATCGCAGAGAAATTATTTATTTTTCTTTATTCCTTGTTTGGTAATTTTGATGTCTTACATTTGAATAATCTCGAGATAATATGATGCATAAATTCATAAATTATCTCATATTGATATCACGATTAATGAAGATGTTGTTTAAGGCTCTAACAGAGTTCATTTTTCAACGCACGCAGATCTGTGGAGGCGACAAGTTGCGCGCGATCTTTATGGGAGCATTTGCAGATGAAGCGACGACATGAGTGCAATTTGTCCCAATGCTTCACACCTGTGGTGTACTATTGCTCAACATGTGAGCCTCCTTTTCGGGCTGTCTCCTGCGGACAAGCCCAAGGAGGGTGTCATAAATCTGGAACCTTTCATGTGAATGGACGAGAGGAAAGAAATACCCACATTTGGCCGCAGCTTTGGGCAAAGTGCGGAAAATCCCGCAGTAAATATAGTCTTTGCAGAAGAATCCTGTGCCAATGGATATTCGGTGACATCATGTGGTGTTGGTGAAAAACTTTCCCTGAATGTGTGGCGTCGCCTCATAAAAGTTCTTCAACAAGCAAATTATCTTGTTGAGGAAACTTTCTCGGGAATTCTTGAATTTGAGCGTCTGTAAATCTTAGTTGAAAATTTCACAATTTCCACAAACAAGATGCACTCTCGCAGTTTTCGCAATACGAAGGTGCGAAGACTGGCAAACAAGAGAACCATACGAGACTGTCATCACTCATAAAAATTATTTGCAAGGCTTTAAAATGAAATTGTCATTGTAACAATTTATTAACGCCTCTCCATCGGCAATACACGGGCCAACAATCGCCATTCATTCTCGCCAAATGACAAGAGACACCGAGTGGAGAGCATATCTAAGAAAAATTACTAATTCTGTGGATTGCAGAATTCACTGGAGAGGAAGATAGCCATCGATTTTTTTTCTCGTACCCACCCACTTTACTCTTTGCGGTGGATGGTTCCTGACTTGGCGCCAAAAGTGCATAAAATTTATGATGCATTCTTGGATCATGGTCAAATTTCGATAAGAAATATCACACTCTAGGCCCTAATGCGCGATGATTTTCAATTGGGGGGAATCTCTGCAAGAAGTGCCTGATTTATGGCCACATGGAAAAGTGTAGTTGCGCGGAAAAATCGCGACGGCGCGCGGGGGACGACATGTGACTGGAAGATGTTGCAAACGCGGCGTCGATGGAATATTTCCATGTTGCAATAAAGTGGCTGGGGAGATGAAAACAATTTAAAGAGTGTGTGTACAACAAGAGGAACTCAATGAAATCGATTAACACCGTTTAATTGGATTCCATCTGAACGATTTGTTTTCCGATCGTTTTTTTTCTCTTTTCTTGCACGCTCGTCGCGATCAAATGCATCATTCTCGCGACTGAGGAGTCTCTGGGGGGAAGAGATCACATGCAGCCAGTGATTGGCTAATTGCTGGCTAACATCAATCACTATTAACATTCTGCATATATGCTCTCGGATGAACATTTGCCCACAAATTCAGATTCAAGCCTCTCTATATACCTTCGATCGCCATCGATCGTCCAGATCGCAGAGAGGATGCCAATTTGCCTCCGGGTGTCATTATTACGAAGTTTTCTTCTTATTTCTTCGCCAGCGAGTGTTGGGCGAAACTGGATTGGAAAATGTTACATTTCCCGACATTTCGCCGATGCTGAGGCACAGGAGGCAATCAATGATGAGACATAATGATCATTGTTGTACTAACTCGTCTCACTTTGAGCATTCTTGCCAAGGAGCAGGAGAGGGAGAGCCTCTCGATGACCCAAGACAACCCAAGAGTCTTTGTATTTCTGAGGAATTTCAGGAATGGTTTTTTGGGTTGTGGCTGTAACATGTGTTGGGAAATTCCGCAAATCCATTCCTCCTGTTGAAACCAGCAAATTGGCAATTGACCGTTTTGAGAGGGTATTTTGGGAATCCCTGTTCACTGCACTACCCTTGTATTTACCCTCAAAGTTGCGATAGTAAAATGTTCTTTTAACCCACTATATACATATAATAAAACATTGTTAAATATATGAATGAAAAAAAATATGTTTTTCTGGAGCTCAATAATTTTTTATGGGGCTTCTTTGAGCAATTATCCTGATGAATCATCCCTTTAAATTCCCGTTAAAGGAATATTTGAACAGAATCCCACAAACTCTCATACAAGAAATTTCAATAAGCATAAACCACTCACGAGAAATTCTAGCTATTCCATCTCAAATTCCCACAGAACGATATAAAATTCTGGGAACTTTTGGCAAAAGTCGTTATGATGGTCAAAACATTCTGGCGAAATCCCTCCATAAGAAACGCTAATTGTTCTGTCTCCGCCTCAAAATAAAGGTTTTCTTTTCTATCTCCCACAGGAAATTAAAAGAAATGCCTTTTGGCGAATTTGATAAATTTACCAATTAAAAATTTTTGGTACGAAATTGTTTGGAAATTCTCACCCGGCAATACAATTTTCTCTCAGGTAATTTTACCATCGAAACTTATAGATTTCAGGAGATCATTTAAGTTTTGTGCGGCATCTCAACTTGTTTTCTGCCCTCTTCCAACACCATCCAATATTTAGATGTTCTCTTCGTGGTGGAATTTTTGCATAATTTGCTGCTTCCACCTTTTGTGTGCCAATTCCCTAAGCTAATTCCTTATCACCACCATTCGGTGGAATCGATTTAATCTTATCGGAATTCACCAGCCACCAAATTGGATTTGTCCATTATTTTTTGCTCCTCCGCATCTTCTCTGTGCGCAATTTATTAATTTTTTTTGTCTCTCATTCTGGAGCACACAAAAACTTCGAGGAGCTTGTGGCCAGAGAGAGAGTTCCTTAACCCTGGCGTGGACAGTGATGGTTTTTCGGATGAGTGGATCTTCGGTGTGGACTTCCTAACAAATCAACAGTGCAACAGTTGGAGATGGTGAGGACGCCACGAAAAAAGAGAGATTAGAATTGAGAAATAAATCTCTTCTCAAAAAATTCTAGTTTTCGAAGATAGACAACAAGAGGTAGTATTTCTTTTCGATGCCACCGATTAGAAAACGGTGCTTTCTCTCCGTTCCCGACCGCCTCTCGTAAAATTGTACATTTATTTTTCCCATCTTCGAAACATATAGATATTTATATATATACCTACATATATAACTTTTCTCGAAACAGCGTGACTTCCCGGGTCACTTTCTTGAGACTTTCCAAAAAAAATATATATCTCTGAAAACTAATAGCTTATCGCGGAGAAATATGATCAAGAGGTCGATCGAGTGGTTTCTTTCGGCCTCCAAACACTTTGGATCTCCGTCATATGACCACTTTTTTTGGAAGGAGAAAAATGAGGAAGACACTCACAGATATTTAATGGCCATGGCGCACAGTGTGACAACGGATTATAATACAGTCTTTTTTTTCATCGATGATACACCGAAATTTTCCTCCTCTCTTGGCAATTAATCGATCCACAAATTCTCAGCAGGTGCCTCGGAAGATGCGCCTTTGTCCGGCTCAATCATCACCAGAGATGTCGCACCGGGACGCCCTCGATCTTATCCTCCAGTCGCGAAAAGATCGTCACCTTTGAAGATGTTTTAAGCAAGAGTATGAAGAGCTAAAACTAGCTATGAAACTACTAAAGTCAAGGGGACCTCATTATAACAAGTTTCTAAAAATTATTAAAAGAAAAAAAATTAATTTTGATTCGAGATTTTAAGTGTTGAAAAACGATTTTAGATTTTGTGAAAAATTAAATGTTTTCTTTTTAAAAGTCGTAATGATTTTATTATGACTTGAATAAGTCACAAACAATTATGTATTTTTTATTCACTTCATTTTTTTCGAAAATTTTTCTTTTCTTTATTCTCTTCATGAGAATTTTTCTAGATCGAAAGTTCCTTTACTTTATGGATTTTACCTTTTCACCTTCAACCTTTACAAAATTCAGTTGAGCTCTATAAATTCCTCTTATTTTTATTTCACAAGCCCTATTACCCAATATCCTTCTACTAAAATTCTTCGGTAGAACCATTGAGAAAACAGTGAAAAAAGCAAACATTACTTTTACTTTTATTTCCGTTTGTTGATAGGAGCACAAACACAGAAAAAACGGTAAGAATTAATTTGGGGAATTAATTTTATTTGCCTCCAGGGCATTCAGGAAATAATATTTCACGACAAAAGCGAATGAGCGCCTTCCAAAAAGTGCAATAAAAATCACTCTTTTTTTCTCTCTCTTCCAAAACCATAAAATTCATGAGGAAGAGTTTTGCTCTTTTTCCACCTTCTCGGCGAGAGAAGAAAATATTAATAATAAATGTTTACAAAATACCCCAAAACAACCAGACAACATGGGAATGATCTTGTTGATTGTGTGGAGATTTTTGATTGATAAAAAAATTTATGATCATCATTAAGTGACACCCAGAGAGTGGACGTTGCAGTAAATAGGAGTTGAATGATGTGGGTATGAAATTGAAATTAATTGGTGAAATATTTCTCTTTTTTGGGTACTCACATTAACATACTTTTTAGCCATGAGACAAGCAAGATGACTTGGGAGGTGAATGCACCAATTTCTCATAATGAAATTTATGGCAATTTCTGTATATTTCTGGAAATTCAACACCGCCTACGAGGAAACACCTCGAAATTTCACCATAGAAAAAAGAGAGAGATGGATTTTTTTTCACCATCGAGTTATAAGAAACTGAACCAATTTTGTCGCGCAACATCTCAAGGAAATAATATATAGTTAAATAGCTTCAGGTGGAAAAAAAAGTCTTGAGAAACTCTCATTTTTTTCGAGTGTCCCATTGGTAGCTTTTTTTGTTGGTGGAAGAGAAAAAAGAAAGGGAGAGGAAGAATTTAATGGCTTCGATTTGATTACAAAATCAATGAATTATTTCTTGCGGTGACTTTGATCCGAGGTGAAAGAAAGGTATGGAAAAAAAGTCGAGGAATCGATGAGGAGGGAGCAGGAAGAGCCACAGGCACTTCAAGAAGAAAAAGAAAAAGATTAAATTAAAATTCTACAACACACAAAATTATTTAACTTTTCGTCTCTTTCGCCTCGTTTTCTACGGGAAAAGACATTATTTCACATTTCTTTCGCTTTTGGACACTCAAGGAGGAGAGGAAGACAATTTCTCGCTGATACAATCCAAGAGGTTAAGGTACGTTTTATTACCACATTTTTCGGTTTGCTATTAGACCAAAATCCAACCTCACACCACCAAGAAGTCCGTCCAGTTCTACTCTTTGATTTCTCTTTCTCACGTGTTTTGGAACAATTAAGACAAATCCCTAAAATATTCTTCTATCTCATCAGACGCAGGGATAAAACAGTGAAGAGATCCTCTTTAAGGATGCTAGGGATAGGTTCATCACTAATCGCCACTTTAAGTATTCAAACGCAAAATCTCAAAACCCATTAAATGTTTCACGTAAAGAAGCCATTTTAGAAGCCTCACTAAAGTCGATCCAGTAATTATTTATTAATTTATTATCTATAAATACTATAAATCAATAAATTTATTAAATAATTATGTTATTATCTATATTTTATTTTCTAGTGTTTGATCAGGTGATTTTTCCCGAATGAACGGGCAACAAACTCAAGGATTGCGTTATTTCTAACACGAAATTCACCACTAATGGCCATTTGTCCCCACTTATGGCCACACATTTTAACCACTTATGGCCATAAATAAAAAGTGGCTTGAATAGATTAGATTTGCAAGGAAATTTCTGCAAATAACATTAAAAAATGTATAAAAAAATCTCATAAATCTTAAAATAAGGGATGCTTTCTATTTCACTTAATAAACGCTCAGAATAATATCGTTCTTAAACGTTTTTACAGGGTAATTATTACAGAAATTGCGATAACAGTGGCCATTAGTGGTGAGTCCACCCTATGTTTAAAAAAAAATTCTGACCTCTCAATTTTAGGTAATCTTGGGGTCACCACAAGCCAATAATACGGAAGAAGAGCAATTAAAGCCATGAGGCATTACTGTGTTCGTCATGAAAACTCATCAAGTCTCGAGTGATGACGACAAGAACGGGGAAATGGAGAGTCTGATGAAATTTAGCGCATTAGAATATCGTAGTGCAATCTCATAAATTGAGTGAATAAGACATTAAATGCCCATCAAATTTATGATCATTTGATCTCAATTAACATCTGTAATATCATGGGGACCTTGTGTCTTCAACGCATCATTGGCTCCCATCGCCATGCACTCAATCATCACAGTGTCGTTTTTTGGCCAATACCACGCAATTAAAACTGTCGAGTGTCATGAATTGATGACACCAAATTTACCTACTTTACATAAGCTTAAAATTTACTTGCGACATTATTAGAAAAATCGATAATTGACTTACCTTTTTCCACTCTGGCTCTCAACACCTGATCGTCGCACCGTTGCAGTCACTTTCTCTTGCCCTTTCTCTCTCTTTCGCTCCTTGATGGAAGGAAAAGCGCCATTTTTCCGGATGCGCAAACTCCCGGAGGGGTGACACGAGACTCCACATGGGGCGCACGGGAAACATCGAGGGAAGAAAAAAACGGCTAAAAGAGAACGACCAAAACGCTTGGAAAAGTGACAGTTGACCATAGCTTGGGAAAAGAGAGGAGCTTTCCCGCGCGCTTTCCCCAGCGACAAAGATGCGACTCAGGAGTTGCCTGGCAACGGGACAATCACCACCAACATTGGAAAATCAAACAACCCCAACCCCGCAGTGTTTGTACTAACAATGGGGAAAAATTATAATAATGGCGGATTTTCCACCACTCTCTCCACCCAAATTGTCTGCATGATTTTTTTTCCACCAGCACTCTCGTGTGACCGCTTGGGCTGTTCCTCAGGGGGGCAAATTGGGTGACAGAGGACGAGGAGTCCCAGGACAAATTTAAAGCTGTTCCAGGGGTTCATTTTCTTAGCGTATACTCCATGTCTTCCTTCTCTGTTTGAATATTGATTTTTAAATTGGACGTATTTTGAAGAAACTGTTTTTATTATGGCTTATAGAATGAGTTAACAAACGCATTTTATGTTAAGTTCAAAATCAAGGGGGGATATTATGGTCAATAAGACGTACAGCACTTGCAGCATTTCCAAATTTTGTAGAAAATCTCCCCAAAGGTCAATTTGGAAGCTTTGGGGAACTTTCATCCTATCAATTTTACTATCGATAAGAAAGGTTTCCAAGTGAGCTTCTGAAAAAGGCTTTTTAATAATTTTCCTATTAAAGCTTCCTATGATTTTATTTCATACAAAAGCTTTCTAAAAAAAAGCTTTTCAAGAAAGCTTTCCAAAAAAGCTGTCCAAGAAAGCTTTCTATGAAAGCTTTCCAAAAAAGCTTTCTATGAAAGCCTTCCAAAAAAGCTGTCTAAGAAAGCTTTTTAAAAAATGCTTTCTATGAAAGCTTTCTAGGGCTTTTTAAGAAACGTTTCCAAAGCTTTTCAAAACTCTCTCCAGAATTTTCAAAAGCTTAGTGAGACTTCAAAAGCTCTAGAAAATTTTCCGAAATCCTTATAAATTTTCCATATTTTTAATTGTTCATAAATTTACGCAGAGCTTTAAAATAATTTTAAAAAGCTTTCAATTAATCAAGCTTACACTTCAATGTTTAGGAATATCCTTAAAAGCTTCTGAAAGTTTTCAAAAGCTCTCGCGCACACTTCCATTGAAATGTACACCGGTTCAGTCCATAAAATCTCCCCCTTGTTGAAAACACATTTTTCAGACGATCTTCCGATTTAACGAATGTAGCATTTTATGAGGCGTCCCTAAAAAGTCGTCATAATTCAAATTGAATCTTATCAATCCACATTCAAAGATTGAACCCTATTAGCTAGTGTCTAATCTAGTGTAATCTCTTTAAATAAGAACTGTCCTGGAATTTCCATCCGTTCGGTCACTCTTGTTGAAAATGCTCATTCCATACCTCGGAGAATTTCGTTCACTTTGGGCAATTCTTTGCTAGTGTTTATTTAACAGACTTTTTAGCCATCTCGTCGTCGTGCGATTGACGGTGTGGCGCGAAGAGGTCCGTCCAAATAAAAATCATATCTAATTGATTCCACAAACAGCCTCAATATCATCCCAAATACACACACATCCACCTCATCGGCCCACGCTCAATTGTCGTCTTCAATTTGACCGTGAATTTTATACATCTCACCCATGATTTTGACAATGCGCTCCATGAGATGTTTCGCGCCCCGCGAGAATAAAAGACGAGAGACTTTGAAGACGATTTAAGAGTTTTATGGCTCATCTCGCTGAAAATACACCGTAAAAGTCGCGCTTTTGATAGATACCAAACAAACAATAAAATAAAAAAGAACTTTTAACATCCGGAAATAGCCAAGACGCGTTTTTATTCTCTCCACCTCTAAATTCCATACCGATTAAATTGTCGCAGGTTGTGCGTGCGCCCATTTGAGGCCTTAAAAACCATCCCGAGTCATACTTGGGATTCCTTCTCTTTGCAAATTGCATTCTGTGTCAATGCAACTTTTCATGATCACCGTGAAATTTTCACTTGCGCGCGCGCGCGAGAAAAAGTCCACTAAATATTCCCTCCACATTTAATTGCTGGCTATATTGCATAATACCGACATTTTATCTATTAAATTAATAATTAAAATGGCGACCTGTTGCAATGCTACCGACTGTCTTGCATGTCGTGATTGTACGCTCAAAATGTGGCTTCGCCACTTGAGCCGGCGTGCAGAGGCAAAAAAGTGGCAAACCCATCCATCCCAGGCGAATACTTGCACGCACTCATACACCGTGCGTATCGTCAATTATATAGACAAGTTTAGTTAATTCAATAGTAAATTATCAACAATATGTATATTGTTTCATTTACCGGTTGTTGGTCAAGGTGTTTCTTGCCAACAATAATATTTCGACTGTTTCGTCGCTTTACTCACAATATTTCTTTCATATAACCATCACCTCACTTTATCTCTTTCACTCACTGTTTTTTTGACGCTTCCCTGCATAGACACATATATGTACACCAGACAATGAAGGTGGCGTTTGGTTACGCATCGATGATTTTGTCTTTTATTATGTACTTGTTACGAGTATTTAGAGTGCGCCAAAATGGCTGAAGTTTCTCCAAAACCAACGGGATATCCATGCCTAGATGGTATTTTAGGGACGCCAATATGTCTGCCCAACGGTCAATCCTGTCAGGATTCAAGATGGACGCCCCCATCACCGCACAAACAAACAAAAAAAACTATAAACGAAAAAGCATGATCGTGTTCTTCCAACAGGGCAATTATTTGTCATGCAGGTAATTAAATGACTGCGTGTATTTATCGAGTCGTTGAAATTGATCGGAAAATTTTTCATCCACTCAACATCAAGACATGAAATGTCAACAGTGTATTGACTGAAATAAATTACCGGAAAGCTACTTTATTTGCGGACGACGTGTGCTGGTATCAAAAATAGGATATCCTCATGGAGAAAGATAATCTTGGGGACTGACTTCTTGCTGACAAACCATGTCATCCTATTGCAAATTACTATTCTAGTTATGCAATACAGCGCGAAGTGATGATTTGCGAATTTAATGTGTCATTTGTACCGTTTAAACAAAACGTTTTACATCAATCAAGATATTAACCCAATTTTGCGCCCGGCAAACACTCTCTTCTTCACGCCATAGGGCTCGCGTATCCCGCGCATCTATAGGTGATAACATTGTGGATTATAACAGCTGTATCTGTGCAAGACATCCACACTTATTGCATGACAAATACACTTGCACGCCAGTCGCGTCACTGCAAATGAGGCAAATGACTATCGCGCGGTGACAAAATGCGTGGGCGATTCCTTTCAATTCCATAGGCATCTCTTGAGAATCCACTCGAGTGTGTCGAGAGAGCTTGGTCTCTAATTCAATTAGTGAAAAAAATTATTCATCCACTCTGTGACAAATAATATCATCCACAATTGCTGCATGATTAGCCACAGAGCTCCAGGGCGAACGCTAGTGGGCCACATTGGCGCCAAAATGTCAAATATCTCCCTTCATGCGGTGCTGGAATAGCTGAGAAAAATTTCCAAGAGATCTACCAAATGACACAGCCTCTCAAATATGAATTTATGCCATCGAATTTGTAATTAAGAGTTAGAGACACTCGGCTGGCAATTGTGGGAGTTCGGAATGTCTGATGGGAGTTCCTGAAGCCTATATCGGCATACAGTTGTATACGAATCTTTGTTTATAGCAAAATCATGCGCCTCAAATTGCTGTTTTGCTGTTGCAGTGCTTCCAGTGACGGTTTAAGTTATACTTCAATGGAAAAGTATTTTGCGATATAATGCATTGTATAATAGTTAATTAATAAAGCAAAGACACCTCGCTTAAAAGAAGTGTAAATTTTAGAAAGAAAAAAAGAGATGGTCAAAACTACGTCGCGATTCAGTCGCTGTGACTAAAATATAAATCAACTAGATCAACTTGATCATTAACTAAGTATAGATCAATTTTTATTCCTCATTTTTTGTCTTAAGAATCAGTTATTTTGAATAGAAATGTTCATTGTACTTCGAAAGGGTAATTACTTCCATCATATTTCAGTCATAATGAAGTCATTATAACTTAAAGAAATGACACATTTTTTCCACATCATTTTATCATTTTTAAGCAGTCTAAAACCGTTTTTGAACACTTCAATTCAATACAAAATCATTTTCAGTTATTTGTTACATGGTTTTAATCTCTTTAATTGATTTTAAACTGATCCATAAACGTTTCTAACCTTAAAAAACATGAAAAAACCGTTTAAAAATGTCCAAAAACCACTTTCCATCATAAACTGAAGGTGAACTTTAACCCTTTGTGGTGAATTCTGCATATTTTGAATATCAAACTATCGAATCTCTCATTCACTCGTATGGCTGTCAATATCTTTTTTCATCGCTCTATCTGACATGTTAGCCACGGAGTGTTAAATAAAATAACCAAAACTAAAATTTTTAAAATTATTTCTCTGATTTCAAATTCACAAAGCCGCCATTTGATTTCAGAAAAGCGCCCGTTTATCAAAAAATGGCGCTTTTTTCAAACTATGCGCTTTTAAATGTAAATTTTCATTGCAAACTCTTGCAAACCATCAGTTTCCTGATGGTGCAGCCACAATCTTAAGTTGCGCAATCATGTGACCGAATGAGAGTGAGGCTGATCGTCTCATCCAGCAATTTGCCGTGAGATGCACACGCACACATGCGGTGGTCAATTAATCGGTAGCGCTTGCTATATTGCTCTTATTTGACATTTAGTGGTCAAACACACTGACACGGCGCAATGGTGAGGCACTGGACATGCAACGGATTAAGGAAAATTATGAAAATTGCCTGAGAGGTATATACATGTAATGTTCCTCTGCCCTTTTTGCCATGGCTCAAGCCGGAGACACATTGCACCGGGCAAAAGGCGCCTTCAAACGCGATCACGGCGACCATGCAAGTGGCTCAAGGTGAATGCAATGGACTCGTCTCGCTCACTCTCGCACCTTTTTTTTTCTCCCAATAGATTTCATTCTTGATGGCAATTGCCCACTCGCACATGCACGCTCAAGTGGCGAGGTGGCGTGACAGGAGGTTACAGTCATCCATCCATCATAAAAATATGCACCTCGTTTTCGAGGTGGTGAAGAGGAAGGTATTTCTCTCTCGCCAACCCATTCTCTCGCGATTTTTTTTTTCGTGTGAGTCGCTTAGATATTGGAAAAGCAATTAATTATGCCTTTTTAATGGCCATTTTCCACTCTATGCATTTTCACCTTGGCGCTAGCGCTCCCCTCTTGCGGGAAAGTCCCACAATCACGACAGGATTCAACTGCAAATTACACGCAACGTTATACAATGGTTAGGGATTTGCTGCCCATCCCATATGAACACCGCGTGTTCCTCAACAAGAGGTTAATCATAATACTCATTTGACTGACTAAGGATACTCGTTTCTCATGTTTTGTGAAACATTTCTTGGGTTGTTCGGGATTCGCGAAACTCTTTTTGGATTCCTCGGGATTCGCGATATTCTTTTTGGATTTCTCGGGATTCGCGAAACATTCCTTTGGTTTCTCGGGATTCGTGATTTTTTTTTCTTAAGTTTCACAGGATTTGCGAAAGTTTTCTTAGATTTCTCGGGATCCGTGATCTTGAGTTTCTCGAGTTTTGCGAAATAATTATTGGGTTTTTTGGGATTCGCGAAACTCTTATTGGGTTTTTCGGGATCTGTGAAAGTTTTCTGGAATTTCATGGGATCCGTGAATCTTTTTTAAATTTCTCAGGATTCACAAAGAAATTTTTGGGTTACTCTGGATCCGAGATTCTTGGCTTCCTCGGGTTTCACGAAACAAATATTGGGTTTCTCGAGATTTGCGAAACTCTTTTTGCGTTTCTCGGGATTCTCGAAACACTTTAAAGTTTCTCGGGATTTTGGTGAAACTCTTTTTTGGTTTCTCGGGATTTGTGAAACATTTTTGAGTTTCTCGCGTTTCTCGGAATCCGTGAAACTTTTCTTGATATTCTTGGTATTCCCGAAACCCATTTTGGTTTTCTCGGAATTCGCAAAGAATGCTCGAGCGAGCTGACCAGGGATTCTCCATATTAGTCACCCCTTGTTCCTCAATCAATCCCAGTCCACGACACTCGAGTCACCTCAAGGACTTCCCTCTCGATCGCACACAAGACATGGCGCTGCAACCAGAACAATTAATCAAAAGTCCACAGTATTAGCGTCTAAATATCAACTTTTTAGCATTATTATTCTCGCTTGACGTAAATGGTTGACTTCTAGCATTTGATTTTCATCCACATGCAGCATGTCTGGTTTGCGCAATTTGCGCGTTTATCTCGGTGTAATCGATTAAGAAATTGAATCTCAATCAATATCAACTTCAACATGAGACACTTTGTTCATATATGCGTCTGGGCGATAAATGGCAACATTTCCCACCAAAATCGAAATGAATCCGATGGCGAGAGAAGAACGTGAGGAATTTTGCGCCGATGAGTGACCTCACGGGTGCAAAGAGATCATTTTCAGGTAAATCACGGAAATACGGCGAGAGGTGAAAAGGGCGCCAGAAGAGGTGGAAAAGCAAATAAGACGCGCAGAAGGGAGATCGTCTCTGCCGAGCAAACAAATAAAGGTCTGGATATGGTATGGAAACACGAAATTCACGATTTTTCACCGAAGAGGTGCAATTTTCGAGTTCGCGATTGGACCTTCCATCTCGCTCGCTCACCGCGTGTTTCCCTGTGATCACTGAGCGCGGCTGCAATTGTGAAGATTGCGCGTGACACGGTAGCCACTATTATTTACCTTGTTCTCCATCGCTTTTTTGCGCTCCTGCATCTTCCGAGCCCAGCAATCAAGTGGAAATCCATTCGACACTCTTCGTCCCCAGCTGAAGCCCTTCACACAACCTCACCCTGCTTTGGTCAGATTGATGATCTTCATCCGCGAGAACGCGAAAGATCGCACCGATTAGCGCGGGCAACTGGGAACGTCTAAACTGGAAGTCTATCGAGAAATTCTGTCTCTGCACGACAGAGTTGCTGGAATGCCCAGATAAGCGATTGGGATGTTGAGGCAGGCGAAAGAATTCACTGGTCGTGAGACAGTAGCCAGAGATCAATTAGTCACTTAGCGATTGGCTAAAAGAGTCATTAAGTTGAGCCTAAGTGAGGGAATTGAACAGTAATCTATCCATATTGAAAAAATTAAAATCAAATAGGTGGGATTAGCAATAATATTCAGAAGTTATTGAACTAATCCTCATATTTCTTAATATTGCAATTACATAAGCGAGTCGATTCAATTTTTAATAGATAAATTAAAAAACAAATACCTATAAAGAAATAGTTTTTCAAAAAGAGCAAACATTTCATTTTTTAAATTGTTTGAAGAGCTTTCATCCTATCATGGCTAATTCACTAATTTTTTTTAACTGAAAAAGTTTATTAGAAAGCTTTTCAATAATTAGTAAAAGCTCTTAAAAATTTACTAAAAAAAACGTGAAGAAAGCTCAGTAATTTATCCAGATAAGCTACAACAAACTTTTATATCCATAAAGCATTTAAGAAATCACTAAAGCTCAAAAGATATATCCAAAAGCTTCACTATTTTTTCCAGAATATTTTAAAACTATGTTTTTCTTAAATGCTTTTAAATTTCTACAGAAGCTCTACAGCAATTGTATAAAGCTTTGAACTAACGAATTAATTCAATTTCAATTTTTTAAACTTCAGGAGTTTTGAAAGCTCCACTAGATTTTTGAAATCTCAGGAAGTGCACTAGCGTGTTTGGAATTAGAAGTGCTACTTGTTTTTCAAAATTTTTATTATAGTATTTGGAATTTTTAAAAGTATTTTTGTCTCAATTTTCGAGCTTTTAAAGTTCATTTTGAACTTTCAGAAACAAGTTCAAAGCTTTGATATATCACGCAGAGCATCAAAAGGTCACATTTTCAAAAAGCTGCGACTTTGAAATTTTTCTAGAGCTTCTAAAGAACTATCCGAATTTTCCTGATAGCTTTCGGAATCACTGGAGTTTTTGAAACTTTGTAAATTCAATAATTTAATAAAGCTTTGTAATTCTTTTTACCTGGAGAAAATTAAGAGCTTTCGTGGAAAAATTCATTTCACAAAACTTTTAAAAGCTTTCTTAGAATTTTCAAAAGCTTTCTGACGAGATGTTGGCCTAAAAAATTGATATTATGAAAGCTCTTTTAAGATTCTGAAGTGCGGGAAGTATTGGTGAGCTTTCAATAAAAATCAAAATAAAATCAATAGATAATGTAAAATTATTTAACCACTATTCATGATATTAAGAATTTCCCTTATAAAATTCTGGCGAACAGAACATGTGAGCATATAGCATGTTCTTAAGCTTTTGATTTAGATCTTTATCTCCATCTAGAGTCTGAGTGCGCACGAACATTTCTAACTCTACCACGGATCCGCAATATGGTTAACCGAGGGGATTATTGGATGGATGATGGTATTATGCAATTTGGGCAGGATGGTGGCTAATAAAACAAGCAGCATTCCTCAATTGATTCCAGAAATAATATTGAAAAGAAAAAGAATCTCCAGTGAAAATTTGCAGAAGCTGAAGACATTTGGGCGTCAGAGGATTTACACTGTGAGAAAATGAGATCAATTTGGGATGATGAGTACTTGAGGCTAACTCTTGTGTAATCCTTGATGCAGTCATTTGAGGGATTTATCGCCTCATCCTGGCTCTCAGTGCGAAGCATCAATATGGGTAATTTATTGAACGCTCACAAGCACCACCGTAAGAGACATTAGAGAGCCATTTCAGGTGTTTTACTACACGATAGAAACGAGTTTTATTATAATGTTAGATGCAATTTATACATGGTAACACTCAAATTGCATCTTATTCACCCAATATTATGCATCCAGATGGGATTTTCTCGAAGGCATGAGCGAGATGGTGAGATATTTAGCGAAAAGTGCTGAAGACAGGAATTGTGACTGGCTGATATTTATTTCAATATTCAATGTCAATTGACTGTTTTATTCATTTATTTACTTAATCTCCCATGTGTCTCTATACTCTCGGCCAAATAGCACAACTACACACGTGGTATCGTAATCGCCCAGTTGAGAAGTTATTAAGTTGGTCATTCACTTGTCGCATTTTAACCTAATTGAAAGTGCGATTATCAATATACTGTATATACCTTGTATTTTTTATTATTTATGAGACGATTTTTTTTTCTTCTTCACTCACCAACCCATTCATTTAATGCACCTTCAGTGTCTCTGAAATGCTCATAGAGATGATCGAAAACGCGATTCACACTTGAGGCACTCTTGGGAGTGCGAGTATAAATCGAAAAGATGAATTTATGAATTAGATGAGCAAACAACTTAAGAGCAAACTCCTACGCCAATTTGATCTCTTCCTCCTCTCAATGTCTCTTTTTTCTTCTCATTCTCCAACTATCGCGTCTCTCTCTATCATGGAAGATCGCGCGGAGGCACTGCATTAAGAAGGAAAAAAAAACCACGACAGATTCCATTTGTGTCTTGGATGCTCTGAGGCATCATTGTTTTTTTTTCATCTTTTATTGTTTCCATTTGAGTGAAAATATGTGCCTAATTTTCGTTGGATGAGAAATTCCGGAAATTGATATGTTTGCGCGAAACTTTCAAGTCTTTTTCTTTTTTTTGGTGAGAAATCACCACGCACTCCAAATATCAGTTGAAATGTCAAGGGGGAGATATTATAGTTAGACGTGGCGTACTCTTGAGTGGAAGTGCACGAGACAATATTTTCATTGACAATATTTACTGTTTTGGATGATTTTTCGTTAAACTTGAATTTAGAGTATTTCCAAACTTTTGAACAGCTTTTGAAGCACTTTTTGAGTTTTATCAACTTTTGGAATTAATGCTTGCTTTTAAAATTCCATAAGCTCAAAAAATTTATCTACCTAAAAAAATCTCGAACCAAAATTAAAATTGGTAAACCTGTGAAAATTTCAAAGCTTTAGCTTTTTTAAGAACTTATGTAGAACTTTTACTGAACGTTGTGAGATTTTGAAAATTTTGAAAACTTTTAAAAGTTGTAATATTTTCGAATGCTTAAAAACATTCTACAATTTTTAAAGCTTTGGAGAGCTTTCATACAAAATGTGAAAGTACTGGAAATCTTGTACACCATTTTGACCATAATATCTCCCCCTTGGTCGAAATACTTAATTTACTCTCATGCGGAGAGTTTATTTAATTTAGAGTGTTTCGTGACTATAAATCTGTAATTTGATAGTTGATCAATCTGTTTTTATAGAATTTACACTCAGTTATCCGTTTGTTATTTACCAAGGGGGAAATATAATGTTCTGAAATGATATACACTACAATGAAAGTATGCAAGCATAATTAGAAGAAGAGTGGAAGTGCTATTAAATAATCGATGAAGATTTGGAAAAGCTCTCAAAGAGCTTTTTTCCTTTTCATGATCAGAAACTTGGGAAAGCTTTCATGATCTTCAACTTTTTTGTGAGCTTTGAAAGCTTTTGACAGCTTTTGACTCAGTTTTTCAGAAATTCTGAAGCTTTCCTGGATGCTTTCGTAATTTCTTAAAAATTGTAGAGCTTGCGGATGTTTAAATAATCATTTAGAGCTTTTAAAAGAGCTTTCAAAGCTTTTAAAACCAGCATTCGAAGCCTTTAAAAGTCTCCTTTTCGAAAATATACAACTTTATAAAGCTTTAATTAATTCTGGAGAAAGTCATAAGCTTTCTGCAAGTATTAGAAATGATGTACACCGTTTTAATCATAATATCTCCACTAAATTTTTCTGAGTGCAATTTTTTAAAAAAATAACGGTCAAAGTAGATTTATTGAAATGAAGAAAATTTTTCCTATATTCTCAATTCTTTTGTGAGAATATTAATATTTCCCTCTCACTCTCTCTCTCAAATACTTTGTCCAATGAGTGGCTTTTGAGTTCAGCAATGCAATTTAAACTTTTATCATAGCCGCATCAATGAGACGTTTCCATTTCTTTGCCTCGACTCACGAGGGCAAATATTGAGGAAGACACCATGGGCAAAAAGACTCTTTGTCCTAACACACAGTTGGTGTGTTTGATGAAAAGAACTGAAGGTGTTTTGGCTGATGTGTATTTAGTGGATGGGTATTCAAATAAAAATACAGGGCGAGTCATTTTCGCTCTTGTGCACAATTAGAACTCATTTTCCAACCCGCTCACGTATCGGAAGAGTGTATTGAAAATAATTGCGCTTTAATACAAATAGTTGCTATTATTAATATTGCTAACATAAGACGCACAGCTACTATTTATCTGTCTCTCACAATTCACGAGGTCTCATAAGGAAGCTATTATATATATTGGTTTTAGTGATATCTATTATTTGGGATATCTCAAAGTGTCTGTCAGGGAATGCAGAGGAATTGTTAAGAAGTCTAGAAGACGAGAAAAAATACTGAGGCCCAAATGGAATGGCACTTGGATACTTTTGAGATGCCACGGAGGTTTGCTCGGCAGCGCGAGCCACTAAATTACTGGATGAATTGAAGCAATTCTTGCGCAAATCGCTTAAGGGACTCCAGAGGGGTTGGTAAATCCCTAAAACTAATGGTTAGATGAAATTTTCTAAAATTTAGTACAAATTTAGTACAATGACTGCGATTCACTTACTTATTTAATACAGATTAAGTAATCGTGTACTAAAGTTAAGGTAATTTAATTCTAAAAATTCTAAATGAATAAATTCGAGTTAATTAAGCCAATAAATTTGTTTTTCATTGCAAATCATATACTTTTAGTACAAAATTTTGTACTAATACTTAAAGAAAATCTAATGAGACCCCTTTGAAGGTACAATGGTGTATTCTCCGGTGAGATTGGCCCAGAAAAAAAATTGGGCAACGCAACTGCGCGGCGAGAAAGAATGTCCGTCTGTCCGGACGTCAGACGCAATTTCCCTGAGGCTAAATCACTTTTTTTTTAGTTCATCCGATGCACCGAAAAAACAGAGCCCCTTACACCAGCATTCGATTTTCGATTTCTTCTGAGTCAGTGTTTTCAGCATGTTCCGCTGAAACCGCATGAATCTCCAGGGAGGAAGAATCGCTCATTTCTTCCGAGCAAAAAACAAGGAGAACCAAGAGAAAAAAAAACGTTGAAGAAAAAACCGAGGCGCGAGGAGGCACGGTAAATGAAAAGAAGTGATCTTCATCATAAATATTTTTAATAAAATTGATTTTTTCTCCTCTTTTATTAAATCGAAAATCGACTAAATCCATTTACATCGTACCATAATAATAATTAATAATTAAGTAATAATAATAATTGTAATTTTCATGTGTTTAAAAGTGGAATTTCTTTTTTGCATCATCTCACTCCTCGTCTTTTTTTCATATTCTTCTTTTTCTTTTTAAATATATAAGAATTATACAATATTTTTTCTTTCCATTTCTTCTCAAATTTATTTACTTTCTTTTCAATATTATTGTACCTCGTATTACAACAAGAATAATTTCTCAAATAGAAAAAAATAATAATAAAAAATAAAAAATATATAAAGAAATTTGTCAAAAGTTCTGTTTTTTTTTTCATTATCTCGCCTGGAAAGTTTTACCATTATTCATGTCTTATCATCGTCTTTTTTTGATTAAAATTAGGTAAAAAACTTATATGCATCCTCATCTATTTTCCTCTTCCTTTCCTCTATGATTATTTTCTGCATTTCTTTTCTTCGTATATGCACTTTTAAAATCAAATATTGGATCACTAATTTTATCTCTATATGTAAGTGTATTTATAGTTTTTTTTGCCTCTACAGTATTTACAGATTTATTTCATCTTCCACTCTATCATTCAATTTATTTTCTATTTATACGAAAAATTTGTTGGTTTTTTTCTCCATCTTTGCTATTACACTGTGGATTTTTATTCTGTGTATTCATCGTTCTTCTTCTTTTTTCTAACACATCTCTTCACGCCTCTACCATCAAATTGTATTTTATACATTGCGGGGGGGACGACAAAATAGAAGAAAAAGGTAGTTACGTAAAACTGGCTATTTGCAGTTGAGTAGGTGACAAATTCAACATGAAAAAATAAAATATTTAATATTTATTTATTTATTGATAGATAATATTGATTAATTGCTGTGTCTTTGGTTTACTTATGTCGTTTTTTTTACCTCCTCTCGACTTCTTCGCATTTATTTATTCTCTCACTACTTTTTTTTAATTTACATCATTACTGCAAAGCCCAGACGAAATTTTTGCTGTCAATATGACATATTAACAATTATTGTACGTTCCCTCATCTTTTCTTATAATTTGCATCATCTATACTTTGTCTGGTGAAATGATATTTATGGTTGGAAATTAAGTCATATTTTAGTGAGGGGTTTTGTTGTGATTCTATATTGAGTGCCACCTACACACTACAAGACTTTTGTGGATTTTGTTCTTACACCGTAAAAAAATACTTTGATCACCTTAAACAGAACTTTTGCCACACGGATATTAGGTTTAGGGTTAAGTAACCCCTTTTGGCCAGTAGGTATCGTACTTTCTGCCACTTTAAATGAATTTCTGATTTTGCAATAATTAAGATATCAGTGAAGTACGAAATGAATAATATTTTGAATTCAAAGAAATATCAAAGCATCTCTACGTAAAATTATATTTTAATCTGATAAAATCTTTAAAAGTTATATGACATTGAAATCTTAAAGTGGCCAAAAGGGGTTACTTAACCCTAAACCGAAAAATAAACTGAGGTTTTTTTTGAAGTTCTTCAACTGCCAAAACTAACATAAGGTAGCATTTTCATTGCATCTGAATTGTCTGTTATTTTTCTGTTATCTTTTCCTCAAGAATCTTCCGAAGAGGACATAAAAATTCATATCTCTCGTGAGCCAACACTCTCGGGCTGAGAATTTGCATAATTTCTTGCGCTCTCTTCCTTAAATTATTAACGATGTTTTGACGTTTCTTTTTTTTGTCAATTCTGACGCTATACTGACAAGTTTAATTTCTGCCTCTATTACTCTAATTAGATCGTGGTATTTACAGTGAAATAAAAACCTGACATAGACTATGATTGAAGTATCGAGGATAGACACCACTTTTTCATCAACTCAAATGAGATCATATGCAGTGCTTTAGCGAGGAGGTTTTTAACAAGAAAGGTCTCTATTTTGTGCGTAAGAACAAAATCCCGTCAGAGTTGAGATTAAACGACTGAAAAAGGAGTTTTTAAGCCAATTTTCACTCTCAATTTTGATCGCTCGTCATTTTTCACGTCACAATATTTTGCTATGCGAATAAAAACATCAACTACAGCGCAGAATCAAATATGCAGCGGGTGTGTTGAGCAAAAAATCTATAAAAATTGTTATTTTTTCTTCTTCCTCGTGAAAATCAATCTGCATTTTCTCTCTTTACTTGAAAAAGATCATTTCCAGCAACTTGTGGAAATTGTCACTATTTGAGCAATTTGGAGGGTAAAAATTTGCAATTGCTGCTCCACATTGAAGATGGAGAATGCGTGTCAATGAAATAAAATGCATTTGCGAATCACGAGTGCAAGTTTTTTGCATTCTGCGCTGCTTCAACACTTAAAAGATCAATATAAAAAAATTTCATTTGAGAAGATACTCACATTGAAATCGCAAGTCGTCAATAAATTGGAACGAATTAATTTGTTGCTATTCGCAAACACCTTTTCATGTGGTGTTGTTTTTTTTCTGTTAAGACATCGTATTTTTTTTCTTCTTCTATTTGTGGTGTGAATGTGTGAAGGAGAGATTACTTTGAAATATACAGAACATTCGCACAATAATTAATAATATATTATGTTATGTACTTATTTAAAGTATTTCATTTTTTCATCATTTAATTATAGTGTATTTTTAATGTATATCACTTGTACTAAACACCTGACGGCGCGTTTTTACTTGTTTTTTTTTGTATCAATTCAAATATTTGTTTTATTTGGTTCATAGTCTTATTAATCAATTTTTTTATAGATCGTCCTCACCCTCGTGCTTTGCGCTCTCTGCACTGCGATGAGATGTGCTGTTGGAAATGAGCATCTCATCTTCACTAATTTGTTACAATTTCTCACTGTTTTTTTTTTTCTTTTACTTCGTTTTTTTCTAAGGTTAAAACTACCACTTTCTTTAGCTATACATTTTCACGATCTTTCTTCTCTTTCAACAGAGTCACTGGGGGTATTTGCAGTTGGGCTGTGTGTGGGGGGGAGTTTCTAATGGGGGGCACATTTGCACCTACTGGACCATCGATTATTCACCCGAATTGCTGAAGTTGGTGAAATGTCGATGGTGGACACCGTTGGCGGCGCTTGCGGCCGCGGCTGCGGTGCCAAATTGCAGGGTCCACTCCTGGAATAGGCGTCTCGCGTGAAATTGCTGTTGCTGGCTCTGCTGCTGCTGCTGACCACCCTGCTCCTGCTGCGCGGCGGCCGCCGCGGCAGCATGGAGCAACTGCTGCTGATGATTGGCCATGAGATGGGCCGCCGTGGGTGACGTGGATGTCGACTGGGGTGGCATCATGAGCTGGTGGTGCAGCGGTGGCTGCTGGCCGGACAGATGAGATGGCGGTGGTGGTGGTGGCGCTGACGCCGTCGGCGGATACCTGTGATCTATGTACATTGCCGCCACGGCAGCGCTAGCCATCTGATGCTGGCGCGAGGTACTGAACGTCATCTGCGGCGGTGGTGGGCCAATGGAGGCCGGCGGCGGTGTGGGTGACGCCGTTGTGGGGGCCGCATTTGACGGTGGCGAGTCGCCTGGAGTGGACTCCTGGTTCTCGGATTGCTAGTGAGCCGCTAACTGATGACCGCCGGCGTTCTGCATATTCTGCGGACTGAGCATCGGTGGGCTGTGGCTATGACTATGTGTCCCCATGGGACTCCCGTGGACATCGTGGTGCGGATGGTAGCCACCGTGGCCGCCATGCATATGTCCCGGCGGCATGCCATCCATCATTTCATTCCCTAATGTATTGGGAGGCGTCATTCGCTTCTCCTTTTGCCTCCTATTGCAAAACCATACCCGCACCACCTCTTTCTCCAGCTGCAACGAATCCGCCAGTGAGGTGATTTCCTGCGCCGACGGTTTCGGTTGCTTGTGGAAATGCTGCTCGAGCGCCCCCTTCACCGACACCTCGATACTCGTTCGCTTTTTCCTCTTTCGCCCCTGTGCCGCTATCTTATCGATACTCGTCGGCGAACCCGTGGTGGAGTCCGCCTCCTCGAGCCACTTCTGCAACAGTGGCTTCAGCTTGCACATGTTCTTGAAGCTCAACTGAAGAGCCTCGAAGCGACATATCGTTGTCTGGGAAAACACATTACCGTACAAGGTGCCCAGGGCGAGCCCGACGTCCGCCTGCGTGAAGCCAAGTTTTATCCGCCTCTGCTTGAATTGCTTCGCAAACGCCTCGAGATCATCCGACGTGGGGGTGTCTTCCTCGCCGGCGCTCACGTCACGATCGCCCTGGAGGTGATGCGGGTGCAGGTGCAGCTGTGGCGAGTCGCCCCCACGCAAGGCATGATGGAGCGGAGCACTGCCCTGGTGGTGCGGGTGGGCCGGATGATGGAGCATGCCATTCATCGCGGCGTGGTGGTACTGCAGGGGTGATCCGCCCGTTGGGGCGTAGTGAGCCGATGCGTGCACGGGTGCATGCCAGGCGTGCGGACTGGCCATGCCCTGCTGCGCCCGTGACTGTTGCGACAGGTGCATCTCCTGCTTCACATCTGCCGGATGGTGGTGAGAGTGGTGGGACTGTAGGGCCCATGGATCACTGGGATGCAATGCCGCCCATGGATTGCCACCCACCCCGCCCAGGCCCGTCGTCACGGCGCCCAGGCCACCAGTGTTGGGACTCGGACTGGACGGCACCTGATGATGGTGATGATGGTGGTGTTGCATATACTTCATCTCACCGGCATCCGTGGCACTCCGCGGTGAGGACGTGTGATAACCACCCCCGAGAGCCATGTCTAAATCACCGGCGGATGTTGTCATGTACGTGGCGGCGGCCATCCCCACCGCTCTAGGGCTATTTAGCCCCTCCACGCTGGCGGGGTAGGGCTCCAAGTTGGGGCTCAGGTTTCTGATTGTTCACCTCAATGCTCAAACACCGTCTTATGTCATATCAAATGTTCACCGCACAGAAACACACAACAACGATCGAGTCCTCAGCCAATAGACACTCAAAGTATACGGTCAGTTGATCACCCTCTTCTATCAACCCTTGTTCGTTTCTTCTGGTTGCTGCAGAGTCGACAAACCCTCCAGGAAATGTCTCTTATTCTTTCTCCTCTTTTCTTTCTTTTTTTTTGTTGATGCACAAAACTGGATCACCGATCGTCCAATTCGGTTGGTCACAGCAAAAGGGTGCAGAAATACCTTTGCATGTCCCTACTTTGGATCTGCCTGGTCAACTCCTTGTCATGCACACCCGGTGCAGGTATACGCAGGCCAATGTGCCACAGTGTGTGTTGAGATGCAAATTTTGCTTAATTCATTACAAATTCAAATGAGTTCACATTTCCTCCTTGCGATAGCACGAAATGTGAAAAAAGTTAATCATTGTTTAAAAAAAACGAAACGAAAAGTAATGTGTGACTGTCCCAAAACCAACACATACACTGTGGTAAAACGAAACAAACAGAATGTTCTCTCTGCCGTGGCACCGATGCAAGCGTATAAATTGAAAATTGATCTCTCGGGTCAAAGTGCGTTGAAATCAAAATGTCAATTAGTGGAGACCCATGACAAATGCTCCGGTTCCACTTTTCCTTCTTTTTTTTGCAATTGCTTTTAAAAAACGTGTCAGGCGCGTCAATTTCCTGGCTGGATCTTTGGATTTTGTTGTTGTTGTGATGGATCTATCCTTTGCGACACAATTTTGTTTTAATCTCGTTGCTACTTTCTAGCTAGGGTATCTCTCATTTGTTAACTAGGAACTAAACACTAACATCACTTGAGAACCTCCAAGTACGTAGAATCTTACTGACTCTACAAATTATATGTATTTGCACAAGACACAGTAACTACTTCTTGGGTTTTTTCTTCTTATCGCTGTTTTACATTTAGCTGGTTAAGCATGGTATGTCACACAGTGTCCGATTGACCGATTCGCGGAGATCATGGAAATGCCTTTAGTTTATCTCAAATTATTGTTTTAGTTTGGGAATTTACTCTTGATCTTGCCAAACTTCACAGTGTGTCACTTGGGAATAAAATGTGATGGAATGTTTTGAGGTATACAAAAATCGAACGTACGACTCTCACGATGATACGTGCAAACGCTCCGAACTTTCGAAGTCAACTAACAGACACCGACTAGTGTTCGGTTTTCGCAGTTGGCTGTGCCAGCACCACTAACACCATCGTGTTATCCCGCTCACTCACTCACTGTCACACATCGAACACACAGTCTTTCCCACTCTATCGGCCACAACAGTGTACTCCAGTGTGTGATTGGCGGTTGAATGGCGCACGCAGCTTTTATGACGTCACGGAGAATCGTCCCATAGCCATCGATAGCCCCGCCCCGTGGCGAGACAGCAACTTATCAGTTCGCTAGTGATAAGTGGAGAGTCAGGTGTGTGGGGTAATGTTTCGGAGGGTGAACTGCCAGTCAGTCTCTCTCGCTCTCCAAAACGAAAGCTCCCTCGTGAGCGAGCATGCGCTCACAGTGGCGGGACACCATTGAGACGCAACACTCCACGGTGCTCAGGAGTATCACTCAATCGGTTCGACTCACCGCAACTCCTGACCCAGGGACTCGCTTTTACACATTTTCCTGCTGACATGACATCCCACTTCTGGATGTCTGTCAAATCTCCCGCCATTTCATCAGACTCCCCCGACAAAGTGTTTTTTTTTTCTTTCAAGAATCCCCTTCCCTGGAATAGAAAGTTCTTGCAAGAATGCTCGATGAGAATACTTGCCTGAATGCCAAGATAAGTTTGTAATAAAGAAACAAAATAAAGTGAAGGAAAACCTTAACCCTTTTGTTCATGACGTGCGCCGTCGGCTTTTGCCAATTGAATGCATCAATTAACTGAGTATTTATTACTCATTTTTTTCTGCCTTCTTCTTTTCTACCAACTAATTATACCCACCATTCATTCTCCGTGTCTAAGATAATAATAACAATATTATTGTAGAATAATGCAATTAAATTGACACAACAAATACACACTCACAATATTCATGTTACTGCTTAATTAATCGGCATCGCAATTAATCGGTAAATTGAAGTAACGCAAGTAATGCGCGTATCAAAACCCATTCAATTGAGATGTTAATTAATTGGTTAAGAGGGAGGAGGAGGGCGCTGCGTGTAAAATAACCTGCAAAAATTGATCAAATATCACTCGAAGCGTCATCTGCATGCAATTTTATGCCTCCTTGGAGATCGCGCCATATACTTCCTCGCGATTATTCAATTAGCCGTGCAAAAATATATTCATTGATATGTTAATGGGTCGATTGCGTCGATTTGTGTCTTTCACACCACAAAGATCTCTTTTAATTCGATAATTGACCACAAACACTGTAATTAACGCGATCGGATTCCGGGCAACACTGGGCAGGTTATAGAATTTTTGGGTGGGTGAACCGAGGCCACAAATTTGGAGCAATTATATTCCGATGAAATCGTCAAGTTCTCACCATACCGGAGCTGAGAATGTCCACAAATCGTGCGAAAAGTACATTTAGATGGAGCCCAAGTATGGTTTGGCGATAGTAATTAAAAACGCCGCGGAAATGGTGGATTTTGACACAATCTCCATGGAAATTCCTCAATTCAATTGCCCAAATACTTCCTGAGCTCTTTTTTTTGGCGGTTATTTGCCATGATCACGGAAGGAACCGGAGGTGCGCCGATTGGTCAGGAACAAGTGTTTTTTAGTATCCTATTGACGGTGTGAAGCGCCCCCTCTAAACCAGTTTAAATGAAATGCAAATAGATAAATCAGAAACCGGGAACACGCTCAGCTTGTGGCTCCTCTGGTGGAATTTTGACTGCATTTGCATCTGATTAATAATTAACGAGGTGCCGCTGCTTTTTACGTCTTCCCAAAAACTCACCTTACGCAATTCTAACTGTATTGTTGTGCATAATGGCGGATCATCCTGGAAACTATTGTGCGTCACAATTATGCAAAATATGACGCCAGAGAAGGGTGCATACTAATTTGCACACTTCGTGGGGGCGCGTCCTTCGCGGAAAGCCTGAATGCGCCCCACTTTCTATCCCATGAATCCATATGACCCAATTTTTGTTTAGGGGAACGGGTGACGAAAGAAAAACCGCGTATAGAAAATGCCAGTCAGTTTCCGATAAGGCCATGACGAATAGGGACTTTTTTCCAACTGGAATACCTTCGAGTGATTATATGGCGCTGAGCATCTTCAGCATTCCCGGGCATGGTGGATGTGCGTTCCCAAAACGGTCAACAGCCAATTCCAGTCCGGCGGACTGGTTTGGAGGCTGATTGATGGGAAAATTCGCGAGAAAACTTTCAATTTGAGGCTCCGTGTAAGCGCGCAGGGTTAAATGTGCGATAAATCATCGTGCAAATTAATTAGTGAATTACAATTGGCGACTCAAACATTATATACCTTCTATTTGGTCGGTTGGGAATATTGATTAACGAAAACGAACTTTTCTGGACGTTGTACTGTCACGCACTTTCCGCCAGGGGCGGTAATGTCTCATGGGAGTCGCACCCCTTCGCACGGAGAGAGCTTTTGTTCTTGGCAGGGGAAGGCCCTTACCCCTCGAATCGATGAACGCTCGCTATTCACCCCTCAACTGAATTTCAAATGTAACCGTCACAGCGTGAATCTTGGAATAACATTTCTGTATTTTTTTTGTTTTCACAGTAATTGTGATTAATATCAAATAAATAGGTATAAATATCCGAAAAAGTGCTATAAATTTTTTCCACATGGATAACATTTCATTTTCACCCGCCAAGAGAGGTGGAACAGAGTTGGTGGAACATAGATAATTCGGATGGTATTAGCATTATTTATAAACTTTTTCGACCATCGTGGCGCTTCAAAGTCCCCATTGAAAATGCAAGAATATCTTTCTCACTCAACACCGCTCACATCCCGCTGAATTTCTAACACAATATTAATATTAAGTATTTATTTCACAGAGATTAAAACACCCGAAAATTGCATTACTATTCACTGGAAAAATTCCTTACAAACATATACCAGCCTAGAATTATTGCCTAAACTGTTGCTCGAGATTTCTTACCCACCTATAATTGCCTTCTGTACAGTGTCAGATTTTTTTTAGGCACTGTTAACTCCCCTGTTAAAGAACACAATAAATTATTTAGTGCGAAAAACTCAATACAATGACCCACGAAAGATGCTTAGAAATTCAACTGGAAAAATTGTGCAAGAGATCAAACCCACAGATCTTACGTTAGGGTGTTCATTAAAAAATCACATTAAAGTTATTCATTTAGAATTTTTTTTATTCTTTTTCACCTCAAGAACTTCATGAATTTTTCAGTTAATCCCAAAAATACAAAGAAAAATAACAAAGTCTCAGAAGGGAAATGGGAATTTTATGGAATTTAAATGATCATTTTGAGGGATTGCACAAGAAATTGAAATTGCCCACCGGCCAGTCTGCAATTCCATATATTTTATATCCAGACGATGTCTCACATGAAAAATGTCTCATTCTGCAGCGCGATTATGTCTCCATTATATTATCTTCATATGGCGTTTCCGCGCGACTTAGATATGTGATTTAATAAATGAGCAGAAGAGCCTCAGAGAAGCCTGGCAAAAAAATGAACAAATTGTTTGTAAGGTTATAAATTTGTTCGTTGCAAAAAAAGGGCTCACAATTTTTTCCGCGATCACAATCGATCGCATCGACGATCGCAGAAACAAATAAATAAATCACACGATCGGGGTACGTTTCGCCCCATTTCACTGAGATATGTAATTACCGGCATTGGCATGCTGGAGTAACTAAATTGATGATAAATTGGCTATGATCGTCTTTACAATACAAATATATCCTCACTTTTGTATACGCAATGTGTAATTAAATTAACGACAAATATATATTTTTCCAACTACTAACTGAATAAAATGCTCGTGGCTCCAAAATCGCCTTTTCCACACTCACTTTCGTGTTGCCTTTCTTCTACCAACCTTCCCTCGATCGCCCACCCTCTGTTGCCAGAGTTAAAACATTCACAGATTGAAGATTAAGAAATTGCAATAATAAATGTGATAGAGCGGATAGAGCTCATGATGATATTCAGAGTTGCAAATTGGGGTCATCCGGACTTTATATAAATCGATAAATTTACACTAATTCAGCGAGAAATTTGCTTGATGCTATCTTTCAATTCCTAAATCACAAATTTTACGTTTGGATGGAAGACCCCCTGATGTATAATACCGCTTAATACTGATGATCACTAATTGATGCCCAAAGCGGTAAATAAATACTCAATTTTAATTTAAAAGACTGGTTTTCAGAATCATTTTTATTATATTGCTCACTTATGAATAAAATCTGCAATAACCTGTCTATGATTCCAAAAACAAACCTGTGATAAAGGAAGAAGGTTAGGTTTTTCGGCTCTGAATGACTGAATTTCTCTTGTTCCTCTTCTGCTCAATACTGTGATTGAACTTTAATTTCACTTATTAAAAGTAAGAATAATGAAATAAATTGTAAGCCCAAAAGGG
>CAKKOB020001014.1:0-29546 GCA_918844115.2 Phlebotomus perniciosus | reverse complement strand
TGTTCAAATTTTCGTGAAGTGTAGAGCTTAAGGACTATAAACATTGTGTTGGGGCAAGCAATCTCTCCATGGGAGAATAATATGAAAAAATCTCATGTTCTGTAGCTGCCCCGTTCTGTAACATCCCCATCTCCCCCTAATCCAGTAATAGAATTTTAATAAGTTTTTTTTTTTAATAATCCATGAGAAAGACGTTTCTGTAAATTTTATAAGAAACATTCCTCTACAATATTCTTCATTTTAAACTTAAAATATTGACCATAGCTGTTTGTGAGATGCTCAAAATTAACATTGTGGAATCAGGAATTGTTCTTATTGTTTGTTTTTCCTTGCCAAAGAAGCTCTGCTCTTGTCCAATGTGATTTTAATTAAAATTATCGATCAATACTCTGTTAATTTATCAAAATATAAATTTTACATTTCGTATTAATGAACTAAACAATGCGGTTGAAGGAGCTCTGATGACAATAATTATTGTTGCATTTCTCATTAGTCAGCATTGCACTAGAACACGATAGTTTATCGATCTGAGGTAGATAATTGTCTCCGGAATTGGTCGAGACCAATTTTAAATGCATTTGGTTGAAGACAGCGAGAGCATTGGAGATGGGGGGAGGTGATAAGGAGAGAGAGAATAATTGTTTGCTTGTTCAGTTCACCCATTATGAGGGCAATTTGTGCAAAAGTCATCACATATCCGTGGATGTGGCTCTTCATGAAGACACCTTCCCAGGGCGCACAGACGGCCATATATTTGGCCACGGAGCCAAAACTTAAGACAGTTTCTGGAAAATTTTTCAAGTATCCAATATTTCTTCCATAATTCTCACATATATCATGATTGGGTCCCGATAAGGAATTACAACTCCTTCTCTTTCACTTTGCAGTGATTGCGAAATTGTGGAATCGTCTGAATTGAGTCGAGATGATAAATTGGCGGAGAAGCTCGTGAAGGAGAGCCTGAAAGCCGTAAAAATTGATAAAGTGAAGCTGTAGATTCCTGAAAATGGATTTACATCAATAAAATAAAGAAAAAATATTATTTGACTTCTTTTTTATTATAATTTGTTTTATTTATAATGTTATAGTCTTATTTGTTTACATTACGTAGCATTCAGTTGTTCTGCGTAATTTCTTGAAATGATTTTTTTTTACAATCTCTCTTGAAAATCCTATATTGGTGAATTGTGCATAAGATTCTTATGTACAAAAATTTAATCAATACAATTTGGTGATGTTGAATGGAAAGGAAATCTCGGTGTTTTGTGAATGAATCCGCTATTGATTGAGTGACTAAACATTTTTTTTTATTTTTAAATTTTTTGTACGTCTTCTTTATTGATATTTCATGTTTAATAAATTCCTCCCAGAAGAAGAAAAACACCCAATTCTGAGGCTTTGAAAGGAGAGAAAAAAATATTCAATCACTTTTGAATTTAGATAACAAGAAAAATATTCGTATATCATTTTCTTTTTGAACCTATATCGCATTTCCACGGAGGCTTATCGTTTTTGCCAATCTGTATAGAATATTAAAATGAAAAATCATGCAAGTTTGTCGGCAATGCAAACCCAATTGGGAGTATTATATTGGAAGAAGGAAGAATTTTCTTCCTCCTGTCGGCCTTTTTAGCATGAATCTCCGCAGGGGCAAGAAACTGAGGTTTTGCTTCTTTTCTTTCATCTTGTTCCTCACGCTGTGCTCAAGCTGTGATGCTGCGTTTATCCATCACAAGTACTGCCACACCAAATCTTGTTACATTTCAAAATTTTTCAATAGCAAAATAATCTTTTATATACAGGAAAAATGAATTTTATATGAAAGTTTCTCGTCTCTGGGAAGAAAATACAATTGTCAAGGGGGATTTTCTCTTTTTCATCGCTTCCTCTCCCCTAAACCACACCATCAGAGTTACTCATAAATCAGAGAATTACATTTTGGTTTCCTCTGTTACGCTCTTTATTTTTTTTTCATTGGATGAGGAATCAGCAGGGAAACAGAAGAGTGAGTTTTCGTGACTCTCGAATTTGTTCTGTGAAGCCCTCTCGAAATTTCAAAGGCAATGCACTAGCAGTAAAATGTACACAATATATGTTAAATTTCTGTTTCTGAATTTGTTTCTTTTAATTAAAAGATTATCTTGGAAAGTTCGAGGAAATTTTGTCATTCGATTATATTGTTCTTAACTTGTTTTCCTTATTGTCTTTTTTCGGGTTTCTTCTTTGATCTATTATAATTTTGTACCTAAGCTTTTCTAAGTGATACACCCTTGAAAAGCTCTCCCTTTGAGTCCTTTTTCTACGAAGTGAGAGCGTATATCAGGCAAACTTCATGTGTATAGTAAAGTAACCATTATGTATTCCAGATGAATAGAGACACAGGAGAGGCACAATTGTGTGTTTCATTCATCCCTCGTCTCAGATATTGATTCCCTGATTTGCTACATTCTCCCAGTGAAATTTGTTGTTCTGTCGATGGCAATTGTGGGGATAGTTAATGATGTAATTGAAGTTCTCTCTCCCTAAAGTATTATTAATAATTCCCATGATTAGGTTATTAGTTGAGAAATTGCCCTGCTGAGAGAACGCCATGTGAATCTATTTTGGGAAGTGCTAGAACTTTGTACTTGAGAGTGATTCATTCGTAATAATTTGATGGATTAATGCTCCGGAAAAGTTAAAGTGAGATTTTCTTGGAAAGAAAATTAACAAAAACTTAAATTGATTTTGAAAGGGTAATTCTTCATTTTCTTGGAGATGAAATTTATTGAGTTTTTGAAGAAATTTCTTGGTTTTCATAGTTTTTGAGCTTTCAGAAAATTTAAAAGTTATTGATTTTTTAAGGTTCTGATGGCAAGATAAAGCTTTCCTGATTATTCTTTAAAAGCTTCTATACGTTTATAAATCGTTTCTTAAAGCAAACTTATAAGCTTTTTTCCACATAAACAAATAAATAAAGGTTGATTAAACATTTTCTGTTTACTTCCTTATTTTAAAACCGCTAAAACAGCTTATGTGAGCTTTTACTCGATACTCCATCTTGACACGTGAAGGTCTTATGTTCTTTACATACCTATGTTTATGTAAAATCCTTGATAAACTATATATTATAATATTTCTGGGAAATCCTTTTGCTCGCTCGCGGTTTCGTGATATCTATTCGTGTCTCTCAATTACAGAGCTTCAGAATTATAACAGGTGATAAAAAATACAGCTTTAACGAGAAGTATAACACCTCCACGAATGACATTCGTTCGACCTGCATTCTTGCAGTTAACTCTCAAAATATCTCAAGATCATTTCGTGACAAAATAATGTACAAGAAGAGCATTTAGTAAAATTAATTGCTCTAACGTGTTCTGGAGAAATAACATTGGGAATCTATTAGTAAATATTTATAGGAACATTTTGCTGTACAAATGTTAGATTTGCCCCAAATTATCTTCCTCAGACGTAGTTATTGAAACAATACAAATATTATTCCAGCCGGTGTAGTACATTTTCAAGTTTTACTTTATAGTCAAAATAAATCTCAATGTTAAGTAATAAACCAGGCAAGTTTCATGGTGAAAACACAATATTATAAAGGAAAACTTTTGCCTCTCCCTAATCCCTGTGTCTGAGTTATTACACAGCCCTTTTAGAGACTGAACTTTTCGAAATGGAGAAGGACACACAATTTACGACGATTGTAAAATGTGCTTCCTCCGAAGCAACCACTATACCTAATTTCACTTTTATTAAAAGCTGCCCCTTCATCTGATTCCGAATAAAAGTTTACACGTTCTTGCAACACCAGCTTCCATGTGCCAAGATTCACTCTGGTGTATATCTCGATAAAAAATTCATTTGAAAGTTCTCTGGCAGAAATTGGGCTTTTTTCCCTCCTCCTTGTGTTAAATGAAAAAAATATTTTGATGAAATATCAATACTGGGACTGAAATTTCAATTGCGCATTCATATTCTCTGAGTGATTTTCACAATCAATTTCTCAATTTACATAAAATTGGAAAGCCTCTATAATATTTTCAATTTTCTCGCATCATTTTCTCAATATTGCGTCTCGTAATCACATTAAATTTATTTTGCATCTTTTTTTTCGTAAGGTTTTTTTTTGCTCGAATCTCTTCACGTGATTTTTTATCAATTAAAATAAGCGAATATTTATGCTTTTTTTCCTATAAATGTTACTTGGTCAATTTTTTCTCACTAATTTTTCTTCTTCTCATTTCTAAGATAATTTTGTTTTTATATAACAAGGCAATGGGATTCATTTTTTTGTGTGTATTAAATTACAATGATAATTTTCTCATTTCTACATAACAATATAGGTTTTTTTCGTCTCTTACAAAATTTCTAATTGCTGAAATTACTGAAAGATGAGCTCTTTGTGCTCTTTAATTTAAGTTGAAAATAAAATAGAATTATGGAAAACGTTTTCTGGAAATTACGAATGAAATGAGAGATAAAATGAAAATTGCACAGCAAACAAACCAAGCGTTATTATTTGACTTTTAAATAAAAACGGGTTGTCATTTGAAAATCATCTCTATAAAGTTCTCGGAATCCAGGATATATTATGTATGGAATAGTTCAAAGGGTTAAAAGAGATTTTTTGTATTCAATTTTCCCTTTTCCCAATTAAATTTAATAGTCATGTTGCAAAACTTTAATTATACCTACCTGAATAATTAACTGGTCAAAGAGCTGAAAGCAATCAGTAGTTTCTGCACTAGATTATAATCGAATGGAATATTTAACTAGAAAATAGACTACAAATTTTCCTAAAATTTCATAATATAATTTTCTATGGGGAGAACATTGTGAACTGTTGATATAAAAGTCAATTTGATAAAGAGAAAATATTCCATCTTCTCATTTCAATTTTTCATTCCATTTTCATTTCATTTAGGAAAAGAGAATATATTTGTTATAAAGGATTTTGTCACAGAATTTATTTATACCTTTTCAATTTCTAATTTTCTTTTTTTTCCTCCCTCCTCCTTAAAATCTCCATTCGGGAATCTTCATTCTTTTCATTTTGTATTACCTCTTGGGGAGAATAAAATTTAGAATATTTTCTTTTGATACAAGTATATAGAGACAGTTAAGCTGGAGAATATCATCACAATCAGTAATTGGTTTTCTTTTTTCTGCGTCCACTTTTCATGACCATTTTATTTTATACGCCAACAAATTTATTCCAGGTCACCTTTTGTGTGGCCACTTAATTGAGAATCAAAACAGTGTGATGGGAAATATTAATAGAATTGAATTCAGCGAGATGCCTTGAGAGACGAAGAAGAGAAAGGGAAAACTCAGAAGGTGAAAAACTTGTAGGTTTTTAGGTAAAATTTTGCAGGTATTTGCCTAATTTCCTGCAAATATTCTCTCAAATTGTCCACTTTTAGGCAAAATAGATTTCAATTAGCCAATTTCGTATATAATTTGCTCTAATTTTCAACTTTTAGGCGTTAATAGGATTCAATTTGCCTGTTTCTAGGCGAAATTTCCATTTATTTGCCTAATTTTACCTCAATTTGTCCACATTTAGGCAAAACTATCTCCAATTAGCCTACTTCTAGGCAAAATTGGAACATTTTTATCCAATTTCAAGCTTCGTATCGATTCAAACTGAGTATTTGCATTCAATCTACCCTTTTTACTGTCAATTCATTGTAAATCAGTACTTATTTTCCCCTGAGGTAAAAAAAGTTGGAGTGTGGCAAAAATTTACGATATTATAGAAGGATTTTTATTTGATATGTTGAATGTGTAATGGGGGAGAGAGTTTATGGGGCAGAGGATAGGGTAGAACATGCGACTTATCGTATTTGAATTTTTAATCTTTTCCCCACACATCATCCTTTCCTCCTCCCATCCCCCAAAAAAAATCTTCCGCCATCTCACTTGAAGATCAGATTTATGTTCCGTGCAAGGATGTCCCCATGCTCATCATTTGCCACCCTTCTGGGGTTGAAATATTTGAATTTATCACACTTTTCATGTTCATGAGACGTGGTGTTGGCTCCTTGTGGCTTCGGCGGTTACGATTAGACATTGGGGGATGGAAAATGGAAAAATTTTCACTTTCGCCCATCTCTGGGTGTTGCCTTACACTTACACAATTCAGCCGACAAGTGTGAAATTATCATAATTGTATTTTTATTGTTCTCCCTCGTCAATTGTGAGAGAATTAGAGGAGAAAGTCTGGAGAGCAAAAAAAATAAAATTAGGAGCTTATAGCAATATTTTGGCGTCATTTGGGGGATAAATTCACTTTATTACACTCTCGAGGAAATGTGATGTGTGTGTTCATGGGCGGCAAAAAAAAACACTGCGAGTCTTAAGGAGGGTAAAATTAACAATGAGTTTCTTAAACTTTTCCCTCGAGCGGCAGGAGATTCCAATCTCCACTGTTTTTATCCTCATGAAAATCTCATAAATTTCTATTAAACAAAATGAACCGTGAGAGATTCTGTATCAAAATGTTTCACTCCGCAAGGAAATTGAGTGGGAATAAAGTGGAGGTCTTGTAGGACAAGATGTTAATCAAATAATTTACAGGTGTAGGTAGAAATTAACATAGAGAAAATGTGCAAATGCGCTTTTAGACAAACAATGAAACACTTCAAAAAAATCTTTGACGCTTTAATTAAAGCGTTAACGCTTAAAATTCCGCAAAATAATCACGCCATTTAATGCGCCTGGAGGGTAGTCTTTTACTCGTTCTACACAACGTGATTTTGCTTGAAATAGAAAAATATTATGAAGTGTTAAGAGCGTCAAAGCCCTAATTTAAATGTTCATTTTCTTCAGTTTAGATTTTTTAGATAAAAAAATATAGGTAGTCAGATTTGCATTTAACGACAAAATTAATTCCTCTTGTAAAGAATTCATTAAAATACACTGCTTCAACATTTCCTACACGCGTCTGTAATTGAATTTTCTGTCACATGATCTTTTGGAGATTTCTCTCCATGCAATTTCTGTGATACCCGCAATTTATACTTCGTGATTTGTCTTCTCCATCCAAAATATCCCTTCTGACGTGTTGTGTGCGTGGGAACAGAAGGAAAAATGATTTGCTGAGGGAAATCGATTAGTTTTTGTGCAAATTTATTGACTAAACAGATAAGATATGGTTAGGAAGAGCGACTGCGAGGGAAATTTGGCGAATAAAAGTGAATTTGAGAATATTTATGGTCTAACGAAGGAGAGAATATATTTTACGATGAGAAATCATTTCTTTGGCAAATACAAATTTACTGTGTGACATGACAGAAAAATATTTTCAAAATAGCCACATAAAATAGGTTTGTGCGAGAACTTCGTTGGGGGGAAATCGGTGTCCAAAAATTCACTGGGTTCTTTATTTTATTATTTTTCCTCATGTCGGAGGACAATTTATGACATTTGATTGAATGTGATTTTTCTCTCTTGTCTTGGAGGGAAAATGGGAGAAAAATTCATTTTTCACTCTTGGTAGTCATATAGAATTTTCACGCCTTCTTCTTCGTCTCTTTCGTTTGGGATACCATCGATACCATCAAGAGTACTCAAACTGATTAAGTAGCGACACGCGATTCAATCATTAGAATTCTTCCCTGATTAATACATCTTAATTGTTTTCCACACTCACAGATTTTCCTTCTCCCTTTTTTTCCAAAATTATTATATTTCATGAAAATGATCAATGGAGGATTTTATCGCCCCGACGTGTTCTCCCGAATGCATAAGGGTCAATATTTCAATCTTGGGATTTTTTGAGTTAGTGTATATTTTTGGCTTGGAGGCAAAATGGTTGGAGATAGCGATTTCTGATCTTCGACAGCCCTCCTTCCATACGTTAAATCAGGGAGGATTTATCGAGGTTACTTCTTTTCTTCGCGTATAATGTTTAAAATATTGTTGGTTTTGTGGTTTAGACATCATAATTTTTGCAAAATCATCGTTTTTAATAAACTATTCAAAAGAGGTTTTCAAAAATCTTTAAAATTATAACTTTTAATGTGTTTTTTATCGGTTTAGGAACAGACAAACTCATCAAAATCGTTCTTCTGGAATAACGTGTCGGGGCACTTTGCAAAGTCCCTTTGTATCCTTTGCTCTCACTTGATAGTCTCTCGATATGCTTTTTATTTGACAACTTTTTACCTTCATAAATATTCTTTAAAGATTTTTTTTCGGGGGAGATTCTCTATTTTTTTTCAGAAAATTTTCTAAATGCATTTTTTTTTACTTTATAATTCTTTTTAAATTCAACTTATGCTTATTACATATTCTAAGTTCTACCTACAATTTTTTGCACTTAATATAAAAAATTGTTATCATTTTTTATTTAGGTATAATTTGCATTTTTCATGACTAAGAAGCGTTTTTAGCGCTGAACCTTTTTTTCCTCCGTGTTTTTCGAATCTTTCAAGGAATTATAATAGCATTTTTATTGATAAATTGTATTTAGAAAAAATGTAGCGCAAGAAATTCCATAACATTTTTCTCTCTATATATGTTTATTCACCCTCTCATCTTTCTATCTCTCCTAATGGATGTTTTCTGGGACTCATGAGGCGTTATAAGGAAAAGTTTTGTATGATTATCCTCAGAGGGGAATATATAAACATTTTCTCTCTCGATGGCAAATGTCTTGAGAATTATCTTCGAAGAAATAAAGAAAGTTTAAGTGTGTTGTGTGATCATAAAATGAGGTTAATTGCAATCTCCTTTGTCTCCCTGTGGATTTCATTTAATCCTAAAGTGAATCTAATGATCTCTGGGTTGAAGTTACCATGCGCTATAAAACGCATCCCTCTAAGCTCACCCGGAAACTTCTGGAATTGTTTGAGGAGCATGATATCTCACGAATTCTTTCCATTTATGAAAGCTTGAAAATACGTGGAATATGTGAAAGAAATTAAATGACAAAGGGAGAAAATCCTTTTAGGGGATTATTTTTATCCTTCCTTTATTTTGTGACTGACCCCATTTGAGACTTGTTTTCTTCTTAAGCTCACCTCATGTTGTTTTTTGTCCCACCGTCTCTGTTACTTTTAAAATGTTTATATTTTTCACTTCCGTGAACAAATTTGTGGCTGTGTGGGATTTAAGGGGGAAATAACTAGTGTATTTTATGGAAAACCTAGAGCGCAATTTTCCTAATGGACCGTACAAACTGTCTTGACATCCTCAAATTCTCTTTTGGAACCTTGTCAAGAGACACCGTCCAAAGGCGATACTTTAGTTTGGTATTTTATTACAATACTCCTATATATGGATTATTTACGATCTTCAATGCAATTTACTGCCTTGTTTCATGTGGGGGAGGGAGAGTTGAAGTGCTTTTCAATAGAGCCAATCTATGCATGATACTATTAACGTTAAAATGACACCATTAATGAAACATAAGCTGAAATATTCAAAATACTCCATTATCAAATTTCATTGAATCAAGAGGATAATTGAATTAAACTCTGTGGATAGTTTGAAAAGCAATTGGAATTTTAATATTTCAACAAATTGCCAAAGGTTATTATACTGTTCATATTTTCAATTATGACAGTGAAGAATATATATGGCCAATAAAAAGACTTTTGATGTAGTTAATAACGTTAATAACATATTAGTTATTGATAATTTTTTGAGTCTTTAAGAAAACTTCTATATATATTAGCGCTTAAAAACTTATAATAAGTTCATTTAAGATAACATCTTCAGCCCAAGAAAATTTTTAGATATTGTCCAAAATTATTTCTAAGATCTTTTTTACAAAAAGATCTGAGTTTGAGTTTTTTTTAATTCTGGATATTTTCTTATTTAGGCTGTTCTATCGCGTTTATGGTTTTTTTTTTCATCAGACTTTTTTTATTTTTTAAATTAAATTTTTGTATTCGAAAGTTTATTTGCAAAATAAACCAATTTCATCTTGACTATCCAATTTGAAAATACTATTTTTATTTAAATTTAATATGCTGCATGAACATTTCCACATTATTTCATGTGTTTCTTCCATCTCATATATGATAGTTTTCACATTTATTTGAAGACCTTTATATGGCTCTTGTATTTCCCTTTCAAATAAGAAAAAAAAAACATAAAGTTTTCTTATTATATGTACAGCAGAATTCCATATGCCTTGAAATTGCTTAAAGCAGAGCAAAAGAATATTCTGAGTGCCAGAACATTTATGCAAATATGAACTGTTGCTGAAATCTGCGTCATATCGCACGTTCTTTATACGGTCATTGTTAGATAATTTCCCGCGAAAATCTTCCCCAATGGTTTCTCGCAATTGCCTAGTTATCCTCCCCCTTGTTTGTCTCCATCGCCACAGAGTTCATGGAGTGTCTGTTTAAGAACTCAAGGTAATAATAAGAGGGTGAGATGTTCTACTATTTATACGATGTTCTTATCCTCAAGTCCCTAAATTCTCAATCACGGAGAGAAAGAAAGCCACTTTGTTAGCTCTGTTACTGAATTTTGCAAGAACTCCTTTCACCGCGGCGTGAATGAAACTTATGATTAAATATTAAATTTGTAATTAGTGGGGAAGGTGAGATGCTTTTTTTATTATTATTATTCTGTGACCGAAGTTCTAATTGCATCAAATCTCAAATGTCTAATTCGAAAAATATCTCTATAATGTCTAGCTATGTGGTCGGTGTCTCCGCCGCGGAGGACACATTGTTGTCAGAGGTGGAGAGTGGACGACACAGTCCGATCCGGACAAGCCCTGTGGGCATTCCCTTTAGGATACTCACCGCCTCGTCCAGTGTCCGGCCGTGGAGCTGTTGATCCGCGACGGAGACGAGCCGGTCGCCGGGAAAGATGAGATTTGTGGTCTCGGCCGAGCCACCAGGTATCAGTCCACGCACCACAATCACAGTTCCCTCAGGATCCAGGGGATCCTGATAGTCCAGAATGGAGAATCCGAACCCTCGTTCCGTCTTCTCAATGTCTATGAACATCACATCTGTACTCCATAGAGCCAATCCCGACACTTGCTCAACACTCTTGGAGCGCTGCTGATCTGTCAGCGTTGCCGTGCTGGACGTGTAGAGGGAGCTCTCGGATTGGGCCTTTGTTAGCAGATTCTGCAGCGACTGCAATCCTCCGGCCAGGATGCTGCGCGCCTCGAAGGCTTCAGGGCTCTGAGAGGTGTTGATCACAGACGGTGGCTTCTGACTTCGAGCACAGACGAGCTTCACATTCAGGGGCAGTTCCTTCAGTACCTTCACCACTTCCGTGTGTTTAAGTCCCTGGAGGCGATGTTCGTTGACTTGGAGGAGTTCATCGCCGGGCTTTAGCGTGCCCTCGCGACCCACGGGGCCCTCCTCCAGAATGGACCGGATGTAGTGGTGGGGACGCATCTCCACCCCACCCTCCACCTCAACCGTGCCCTCAAGGCTGATCCCCAAGCCGGACAGTTTGTTGATTTGCGCCACTACGATTTTCAGATCCGGCAGTTCACGACTCCATCGCGCCGAGTCACTGGGTGTTGGCGTGGGAGTCTCGGATTCCGAGCCGGCACCGTTTTCCATTACATTGGAGTCTGCCGTTGTGTTGGACTCCAGTTCCGGTTCAATGGGATCCCTGTCGATGCTGATGATGCTGTCGACATCCGCATCGTCTGTTGGCGGCAGCCACGGAAGCACCGTGATGGAGGGCGAGGTGGAGGGGGGTGGATTTGTGGGTGGTGGCGGTGGTTGCTCCGTGAGCGCCAACTGGAGGTGTTCGTACTTGCGACCGCGAAGGAAGCGCTCAAGGGTTAAATTGACGGCAATATCGGTATTTCTCAGTGTCTCAACGGCCTGGTGATTCGTCACGCCGCTCAGTGACTTGCCATCGACGGCCACGATGCGATCATTTATTTGGATCTTGCCACTCATCTCCGCGGCACTTCCCTCAATGATACTCTTCACGAAGATCCCCGAGAGATCCTCCTCTTCGCACACGTAGCCCGCCACCGTTATCCCGAGACCGTACACATTTTTTCGCAACTCCACCTGGTATGTCTCCGTCTCCGGCTCCAGGTAGTCGCTGATGAGGGGCGGCGAGGAATCGGGCAGCGATGGCGGGGAGGGAAGTGGCGGCGCAGTGGTGATCGACGACACGCTGCACTTCCTCTCGCCACCGCCCACCGTGTTCACGGTGATCTCCACTGTCGCTTCCAGCTCGAGGGCGGCGGCGGTGGAGCTGGCGGCGGCGAGGAGAGCCGCCTGCGTGAAGCCGGCGGTCTGGAGGAGCTGTCGCTCCAGCTCCTCCGGGTCACTGAGCAACTTCGTGGGGATGATGGGGGCGTGCGTGGCCAGTGACTGGTAGTCCGGCGACGTGGGCTCCACCGGACGCGCCACAATGAGACGCACCTGAGAGCCAGTCTGGCGCAACACCGTGGCCACTTGTTCGGAGTTGAAGCCACGCAGATTCACCTCGCCAATCTGCAACACGTGATCACCGCACTGGAGACGTCCGTCGCGCTCGGCTACTCCACCCGGAATCAGAGCCTTTATCACAACACCCGTGCTACGGCCGCCCACCAGCATAAAGCCCAGTCCGTTGCCGTCGTTGATCAGATCGATGACCTCCACCTGGGACCACTCGGTGCTCAGAACCATCTCGCTCCGTCCCGGCGGACAATCATGGGGGTAGCCACTGAATATCAACGGCTTCAGTGCGCCCTCATTAAAAGTTCCCAGCAAGGCGCGGGAAAACTTGTGAGATGTAGAGCGCGAACAAAAAGCAACTCTGGGTGAGTTCACAATTTTTCCCTTTTCAATTTTTCAGTTATATGGGGAAAACTCATGGGATTCTCTGGAGAATTCCACGTCAATCACTTCTTTCTCCTATTGTCACTATCACTACTCTTGCGAGCTCTCTTTTGTTCCCGCGGCCCCGGAAGGGGATTTTTTAGGCAAAAATATTCGCTGTTTTCCACACCGCACGATTTTCCACGTTATCGTTTCTCTGGGGGATTTGCGAGCTCAACAAAAGGGGGAAATAACTGGAAGGAAATTTCTGATTCTTTGTTATTAGAATTCCAGGAAATATTTTTTTGTAAGAAATATTCGAATATAATTCTCATATTCGCTAAAAAATTGATGAAATTTGTCCTATTCATCAATAGAAAATGTGAAAAGTCGTTAAAATCTAAAGAGATGGCTAAAAGTAACATAAGAAAATTAAAAAAATTTCAAAAGAAATTAATTATTATTCAATTTCAACTGATCATATCTTTCTCTCTCTACAAATTATTTTAGAGCACAATAAAAGTGATAAAAATAATTTTAAGTAGATTTTTACTTATGTTTTTCTGTAAAAAACTAAATATTTTTAACTTTATGATAAGAAACCGCGCAACAACAAATTAAAATTAGTGAAAATATTATATTTTATTCCCATTATTCGTAAATATTAATTTTATATTCGCAATATTCATTATTATTCGGAATATTTATGATTATTCGTGACAATCACGATAATCTCACAACATATTTTTGTCTTATATTCCCGAGTTATTTTCCCCTTGCTTTACCACATTTCCCTTCTTCCAACTCACACAATCACAGCAGAGAAAATGTGTGAAAAACAGTGAAAGTTTCTGTGAGGATTTGTGAGTTCCAGGATCAATAGGGATACACTCAAAGGTATTGTTTAATTATGTAACTTTGTAAACTGTAATTTTTAGTCACTATATTGTCGAGTTTTCATTAGAGGAACAGCTCTCTATTCTCTTCAAACTCAAAGCTTTTCCAGCTATTCAACAGTGTGTAAAGGGTTTTCCACCCTTTCCATTAAAGTCGCCCTCAAAAACACTTCGCGAGAACAGAGTTTTTCTTTCCCAACTATTCCACCTCTCAGCACTTCATGAGACAGATTGCAGAGCCTTCACACCTCACTTTTGAGCTAATCCACCACTGAAAGCTCATTTTCTAGTCCAATTTTAGTCACAAACCTCATTTCAGGGAGTAAAACTTTAAACACGAAGCAGCTCCTTCCGTGTCTGCACTGCGTTTACTCGAAAACGTTCTAATATGCCGTCTCTCCAATTCTGACATTCTCCACTTCTTTTTTGCACTTTGTTTCACTCGACTTTTCCAACATCAATTTTCCTCGTGTTTTCCCACACACCCACATCCGATGTTGCCACAGAGAAAGAGGAGCGCGCGCATGGTGGGGCAAGAGTTGACAGAGAAAGACTCCCCAGTGTATACATTTGGTTGCCATGTCGATTGGGAATTTTTCCCTGTGTGTGAGGAAAATTGAGGAAAAACAAGAAGAGGGAAAACAATGCGCAAATTCCGGTGACGCACAACCTCTCCAACTGCGAATTTCGATTTTGAGAGAGAGGAGACTAACGTCAGACCTTCATCCCAGTTTCACCCTGTTTTCCTCTTATTCATCGAAAGCTCCCATCTTTTGGGTGAACTTTTTGTGTGGAATTTTCTCATAATCATATATTGAAAAGTCTTTTAACTAAATAGACCCAGGATTTTTCGTTTTGTCCAAAAAGGACAAAATGTTTTCAATAAAGAGACTCCTTAACAAAGTCCCTTGGCAGACATTGCAATTGAGGTAAATTGTGTTTGGTTGTCCTTTTGACCTTTTCCCTCCATCACAGATTTTTCTCCCCAAAGGATTACTGACTTTATTTACCAGCTCAATGGATCAGTGTGGTTGATGATGTTTCGCACGATATTCCTTTCTTTTCTGAATATATGTATGTTATCTATACAATATGTTATCTCAAAGCTGAGAGAGATTTTTTGTTTCATAAGAAAAAAATCTTCACTATGACACAAGGACTAACTTGTTGCGCTCGCATAAATAAGGAAGTTTTCGAGAATTCGTGAAACTCGGAGAAAAGCTCTCAAGAACTTATCCGATTGCAGCTTTGACGAGTGTTCAGCTGCAAGAAAGTTTTCAGGAATTCTGAATACAAACATAACGCAATATATCGAATGCAAATTTTCAATCATCGCCTCTCTATATGGCATTGAATCACAACCAAGGATACTTTCAGGAACAAAGACTGCAAAGTTTAAATTGCATTCTCAGAAGCGCATTGAAGCATGGATATTACGCTTTAATTCAAAATCAAAGGCATTAATTATTTAATTTCAATTAAAGTGTTCAACAATTTGCAAAAAAAGTCTTTAGGTTTTTTGTTTGATAAAACTTATGCAGAGAAAGAAAGTTTCATAACATTTTTAGAAGGATTGGATAATTTTTTTCATAAAAATTATCGTTTCTTTGATAAATTAATATTCTAAATCTCTTTATGTGATTAGAAATAAAGTTTTTACTCCATTTTCTTTCCACATTTCCCTCAAAATGATAATGTTTTTTTGTTAAGATAATTGAAAGAATTTATTTTTTACCTTTTTCTCTTCTTTATTTCCTCATAAAAGTGCTTATGTGCTATTTAGAAGTCTTCAAATTTACTTTGGTCGTCGTGATTTAATAGCCTGGAGTTTCCGGTAAAGAACTTGATTATCCAGCTCAATTTGGCGTTCGCGCTTCTTCCTGTTTATGGCTGCGCTCGAAGTTCTTGAATTGGCTTGAAATTCCTACAGGGTAAAAGTGCCCTTTAATCAATTTTTCTACTATAAAGCTTTTTCTCACGCAAACACTCACCGTTTGCCTGAGGGAGCAACGACTTGAGCCAGATGGGCGAAAAATTCTCTCCATTAGGTGTCGATTTTGCCTCTCAATCTCCCACATTTGGTCATTCGTGAAGGTGAGACTCTGTCTTGTGCCATTCTTGAAGGGTTTTCTTTGCATGGGCGGGAAGGAAATGTCATCGAGGGCGGACTGGAGGAGGCTCACGTTGAAAAGGTGAACTCCATCGGGGAGATTGCTTGGCGGTGTGCTTCGAATTTCCACATCAAAATTTGATTCGTATTCAAAAGTTTCCTCTTCGTAATCATCCTTTGACTCAGTTTCTTCTTCTTTCGTCTCCTTGACGTCCTCAGTGGTTGGTTTGTCGGTTTCGTGGGAGATTTCCTGAACTGAGAGATTTGATGATTTCTCCGATGCTTCCTCCTCGGGAATTTCTTCCTCATCCTCATCGGCGGTCTCGTCAAAAAGCTCCACCATAGTTTTAGGGGTTTTAGCCATTTTTTTTTTCGGGGGAAAGAAAAGGGAAAAATTGGGAGAAATTAAAGGGAAAAAGCGCCACGAACTTCTCCCTGGCAACTGGCCAGTAAAACTACTGAGCGTCACCCGGGGAGAATTTACCGTCTCGACTCTGGGGTCGAGCTGAGTGGACACGGAAAAAAGTATCGATCAAACCCTTGTTTGGGCCTTCGTTTGTCCTGGTCGTCTACCATGTTTTAATCGATAAAATTCATATTCAAATATTGAAGTTTAGAGGCTCAACATTCATATGACATGAAATTGTGCTGCTCACTTCAGCGACTCCCACGAAGTGACCAGAGGTATTTTGTGAGCAGGACAGATTTTCTAAATTTATTCAATTTAATTTGTCTGGTACAAAAGGAAAAAAAACGTGTAATTGAGTCATGTTGTTAAGTGGCTGATGGATTCTATAAATGAGCAATCGATAGAATAGGAAATGACGATTTTGTTATGTTGGAATGGTGTTTCCCCATCAGATACGAATGTAGGTCTTGAAGCATGAAAAGCAAGCAAGAAACTATTGTTACTTTTGAGCAGATATTGCGCTTACAAAGTAAATAGAATCTCGGAGAATAAACTAAGTATTTCAATATTCCATCAAAGAGAAAAGCCTTTTAATATTCTATCCACGTTTACACAGAGTGTTTCTAAAATTGATCCTCAGAAGTTAAAGGGATTTTAGGAAAATCTCTTATTCTTAAATCCTATTATTTCCTATGACTTATGGGTAATGTAATGTTTTAGCGAATTCACAGCACTTTTCCACGATGTAACAACTCGCTATCACGCTCGTCGAATCGCATGATTGCCATCAATATTAAGTCATTAACTGCTCCCTTGTTTTCTAATCAAATCTCTTCAAACTGTTGCATTGAATTACGCGACAAGTTCTTTATCAAATGGCAAATAAATTTCTTACCCCAGAATTGCGGCGTTGTTCTGCAAATTATCGCAATTAAAATCTTTTTTTTTTGTCGCCGAAAGAAGCTGACTAATGCAAGAAATTGCGCGAGTGATTGTTTCGTTTTTTTTTTGTCCAGAATTCTAATCATCTCTTGTCCTTGGTCACGGTCTCTGGGTTCTCTTTCTCTTCGCGTGTTTCAATAACCGAGAGGAGAGAAATATAAATAATTTATAGTGTGACACAATAATATTTTTTCTTTAAAAAAAAAAAATGATTGAGAGCGGGATATAAATTGAAGATCGGCGACACTTGCAATGATACACATTTCCATTGGAATTCCGTGATTAGAGGTGACTTAATTATAGTGATTGAGAGTCATTGTCGCAAGAGGTAAAGAAGGTAGCTCTAAAATTTCAATAAATCCGCCATAAATCTCATCGATTAGCTCTCGTGTCCTAAAGGAGGATGTGATTAGGGGGAGGATTTTAATTCCAAACATTAAAAAAAAATTTTCACCCAGTGTGTATCACCAAGGAGACTGTCAAAGAACGCAAGGTGTTGTATTTTTCACGCACATTTAAATGGCTGGGGGAATGCCAATCGGTCGATCAAAGTCGGAGTCCGTGCAACAAAGAGGGGCGCTCTGTTGAGACTCTCTGTCTCAACAGAATGGACTTTACATGCGCTTTGGTTGTTCAGTCGCTTACTTGACCAGTGGCAGTTCAGTTGTAACTCCAGTCGCTCTCCAGTTGCAATTTTTCCGTGGATTTTCCGTGATTTGTGCTTCGCGAAGATCACTTCCTTCTGTCTTTATTTTTTTTCTGGTATCCCTTGGATGATTTCCTTCCTTCTCAAGTGCTGAGTGTGTTATGGGAATAATGGGCAACTCCAATTCGATATGTGCTGAGAAGAATGGCGTGAACGGCGTGAATGACCAGAACGGGTGAGAATACAATTTGAGATCACCTCATGAGTGATCGATCGAGTGATCACTCGCGCACCACATGAGGAAAAGTCTGTTGTGTCTTCCCAATTACTCACCCAGTTAATCTCGAGCTGTCTCTTCCGATGTGTTGAGATGCAAAATTATATAATTTCCAACTGGTTTTCTCAAGTCGCTCGCAAGTGATAAGATTTGAAACAGTGCAAAAGATCACACTTCGATCTTCTCTTCCAATTACATTTTTTCTTCCCTGATGCCCCTTTTCACTGCTTCATATAATTGTCATGTAATTTCATGGTATTAAATCATTAGAAAGTTTCGTAATTTCTTCACAATTTTCGAAAAAAGATTATGAAGTGAGAGCAAAAAGTCACTGACTTGAACAGTTTTTTTTTGGTCTCACAATCCACTGCAATTTTCCTTATCGCTCTGGAGGCCGAATCGATTCAATAAATGAATCAGACTAATGATCTTGAGGCAAAAGTGCTTTTTTGCATCACAAAAAAAAACACAAAGAATGGCAAGTTTTCACACTTGAAAGCATAAAGCATTCATTATTAGAATAATTTGCTCGTGTTTCAAATCCGGGATCATTGAAAAGTGCAAAAAATTTGGCAAATTCGTGGAACAGAATTATTTGATTCTGATCAAAGATTGTAATCTAATATCACGGAAAGAAATATGTATTATAAATAGTAGGTATACGAATTATTAAAATGACTGGAATTTTGAAAATTCGTTCCTAAATAAAACTTTGCAGGAAATAGAAATCTTTTAAATAAAAAATACTCTTTAAAAATACGCGAATATTCTTCCAAATTTTACAACATTTCAGCAGATAGATAAATCGTTAAATTGACAAGCATTGTTTTAATTTTCCAGTTAAATCCCTGATTGAACTCATTTTCCAATCAGAAATAAATTAATTGTCATTGTTACATTCAAATTAATCCATGAATAAAATATCAAATATTAATTTCCGGAAAAATATATAGGTAGGTCAGCGAATTATTTTATATTAAAATCATTGATAAATTTCAATTATTTTTCATTTAATTTGTGCATAATTTTCCAATAAATTTTCAGGCAAGTCTTCCTTTTGAGCAGGATTTAAATTCCACAAAAATAAATTCACATGGTTTTACATCTTTTTAGCTTTTATCTGATGATAAAGATGTAAATCTTAAGCTAGGGGCAATGCTTGTCAGATCTTTCATAAACACCTCTAAATTTGGACAATAAAAATCTCGTAAAATAACACACGTAAACTGAACCCAGCCAAGATTTATTTTTGAGTCACAGCGAATTTCATCATTTTTCTCTGCTTTATATTTTCTAAAAGATGCTTTATCAGGAAAAACTCGTCTCTGCTTGATCTTTTCATTATAATGAATTCTAATTAATAATAATCCGATAGAGAATCATGCTAGTATCAGGTGAATACGTCGTGATGGAGAGTCCAAGAGACACGCAATTGATGATGAGTGTCTCTTTTTTTGTTCATGGACAAAATTCTAATGGACTGTTTGTTTTTATTGTGTCACTCTGGCTATGTTGCCAGGCAACAGATGTTTTATCACACCACCCATAAATTTTATCAGTGCAGAGAGCTTTTTTTTCCACACCATGAGAGTAAACACCTTCGTGTTTAATTTCAACCAAATTGTTCTCTCGCTCTCTGTTTTGATTGTGGAATATTTTTTCTCTCACCCACCCAGCGAGGTCCCGCAAGAATTATTGATTCAATTGGATCAAATTAGGCTATGATTGGGATTTTTGTTCGGGAGAGTGGATTTTTTTCTGGAGGGCAAATTGATAGTTTGGTGGGTAACTTTCAACGCCTCGTTTTCACCTCATCTACGTCACCGCTCTTTTACAGTGTGTATCGCAACGGTGGAGCCGGTCGTCGTCGTGACGAGACGCAAGCGCGAAACACAGAGACACAAACTGCCCACCAACACAAGTGTTCGGGCCCAGGAGGTGGAAAATCAGTCGATTCATCGGCTTATCGGTTAGTTGGCAAAAATCTTTCGTACAACATTCATCTCTCTAAACATCTCTAAGTTTTTGTGTCTCCTGATTTTCACTATAGTAGGTGCTTCTGTAGGAACATGAGTGATTACAATCGAGTGGATAGGCTGGGACAGTGGCCAATGGGTAATGACGACGATGCAGGAGTTACTGGATGGATATCTGGCTTCGAGAGACTCAGGAATGGACGATACAACAAGGTAAGGTGGAAGAAAAAAAGTTTCCATTAATATTTCGCGACTTTCTTCTTTTTTGCCTTTCTTTCGCGAAATGCAAAAGAGCCAAGAGAGCCATAAGAAACTGACTTTTATGCATGGAAATTCCCCAAAGATTCCCCTCACAAACCCAATTTTTACGGGAAATGAAGTGGCGAATTTTTATTGTGCCTTCACTTCTCACCATCATTCTCAACAAAACAACTGTTTTACTGACGGCAGAGGTCATTGAAAGTGAAAATTAAACACTAATTCTCCTCAATAAAAGAGGAGGAAGGAAGCTTTATTGATTGAGTCAGCAAAGAAAAAAAAACCCATTTGCTGCAGTATCGCCTAATGACTGGAATTTTATAAATACCGTTGAGAAATCAGCGGAATAATTCAGCTAAAATTAAAGAAAAAAATGATTTATAAAAGTAACGGTTAAAATTTTGATAAATTTAAAAAAAATGGCAAATTCTGTTTAGCAAATTCATAAAATTCCAGCCAATATTTCTGTCAAGAGATTCACTTCCTAATTGACTGTAAAAGAGCCAAATATTTCTATTTAAGTTTTTTGTCATAACCACTGCCAAACAGTGAAAGATCAACAGAGTTGTTTGGTGAGATCGTAAAAGTGTTTTCGCGCGATGTAAATTAGAAAAATTTACAATTAGACTTGGCTATAAGCACCTTGAACTTCCAAACAAAAAAATAAAAAATAATTTACTCCATGATCTTTACCTTTGATCACGATGAGGATCTGTGCCGCGTGAAGGAAGCATAAGAGAGAATGATTTTTATTCAAATTAGCATCACGATACGACTGGGTGATCTATTTTTGAGCCACACACAGTCTTCACAATGTCAATCAGTCAGTGTCGTGCATTGCATGGGAGAAGCCTTCCTTCAAGTTCATTGACGATCACTTTTGGCGCGAATCTCTACGCCATCAGATTGAACGCGCGCAATATGCGCAATACATTTTCTCTTAGCCCATATGACGAGACACAAAGGTGCGTCAGCAGAAGAGTCGAGGATTCCAGAAGTTTCCTTCCGACACAGAAAAAACCCACTGGATTTCCTGGCTTAAGCCACATAATTTTTTTTTGGGTTTATTTTTTACATCATTCCACCTTGAATATGATGCTATGATGCAAAATTGACGTAAATTTGTTCAACATGAGCTTTTTTTCTTCGTGTTTCTTTGAAGCGAATTGAAGAGGAAAGTTGTTTATGTGATTCTTGCCTTCACTATGAAATTACATCACTCATACTTGGCCACTTTGGGAGAGAAAACCCACAATTTGTTGGAGCAAAAGAATTCTATTGTATGATTTGATTCATTCCATACAATCACTTGATATTATGAGATTTTGAGCAATTTGTGGGGCTTCAGACACTTTAACGTTTGATTTAATGTCGCTTCATTGGAAGAAGGAATTTTTTTTTCAATTAGTAATGCCACAAAGTCTGGATTAATCTGTTTGGGAGTGTGAGAAGTTTTCCGCGAAAAAACAAGCAAAATTTTATGGTTAGCAAAGAAAGCATACATCAGGCTTAAAGTAATGAATTAAATTAATTTTCTATGCGATTAGCTGGCATGTAGATTAGGAGTGAGCAGATGGAAAAAATAAGGTATTCGATTAGAATTGCAATTGACATTAATTTAACATTCAATTGTTGAATGTTTAATGACAACCGACGACGTATAGCGTTCTTTTCAAACACTTGGGGCTTCTCCTCTTTCCATATTACACTCGACATGGTGTTCTGACCTATTTCGTCAGCTGATAGGCGATTAGTAACCTCATCGTTTTGCGACTTTTCACTTGGGAAAGTCGAACTTGAGCCTCTTTTTTTGCTTGTCTCTTGCTGACACGTGACTTGGAGTCTGTGAGGGAATTTTTTATGTTGACGCACAAAGTTTATTGTAGAGGAAAGTATCTTGAACTCTCTCGTGATCAAGTGACTGGAGGACAATTCGAGTGACTTTGAATGACACATTCTCTGTGGGATTGGCTCAATAAAAATCTTTCTCACTGAGATCGCAAAATAATTCGATCACAGGTGTTCACATATTGTTGAGAAAACATAAAAGAATCCCAAGGGTATTGAGGGAGTTTAATTAAAATGTCTCACAATTTCTCCTGCTCAAGGGTGATTTTATGGACGAAAAATGATATTAATATCTTTTAAAAATTTTGTTTAATTAAAAAAATTGCCCTAGATTTTTTTGTTAATGATTATGCGTTCTATAAAAGTTTGTCAAAGCTTGAATTTACTTTAAAAGCTTCTGAATTTATTGCAAAGCTCAGAAGAAACTGAAAAAGCTCTAAATTTTGTAAAAGCTTTAAAGTTTTTCTGAAAGCTTTAAACTTTATCTGAAAGCTCATTTTCAAAGTTTATTTTTAAAAATTTTCTTTTCTACTCTAAATTCTGTACATTTTCCCAAAGTATCTCACTCTTGGTTCTCTGACGCAGCAGGAATTTCAGGGAAAACTTCTGATAAAGTTATTATCTGTCTCTCTTTCCCAATTCCGCAGCAATATTGATATAATATTCACTTAAATTGGCACTTTTATTGACTGATTAAGCCATTGCGTGCGCAATTGATAAAAGTTTTGTCATTTTGGTAGCTCTCTTGCACCTCAGCTGACCTATAATTTGGTCCCCTTCTTCCCTCTCGCCAATTCAGTAAAATTCCAGCGATGGAGTCTCATGTTTTGACTCTCGATGCTCATGTCGCGCTCGAGGGCAATTACAATGTGTTGATATTCAATTTACTGATCCAGCACATAGATACCAGAGAGCAAAACAGTATCATGTTCAGTGAGAGAGAGACCTCTCTAAAATTGAAGGGCCAAGATCATTAAATCGATCTACTTGAAGAAAACATGTTCTTTTCTCTGTGACCTTATTTTTTCACTTTTAAGAGTCTCATGTGAGAAGTGGTTTAATTGATGTTTTTTCTAATTGTTGTCTTGAGTGGCGTTAATCTTTTTAAGACAATAATAACAAGATTGGAGATAAGAATTTTGATGATTTTGAGCGATTTAGAGTGGATGGTGTAATTGCATAATTTTAATGGATTTGTTTACTGCTTAAGAAATATAAGGGGCTATTCTTCACTGAATATTTTAATGGTTTTGGAGAGTATTCAATAATATTTCTATAAATTCTAAAAATTCTCTAAGAATGGCCCCACATCTCCTTAATTTTTTGCTGTTTAAGCAAATTGTAATAAGCTCCAATTTTGACTACTAAAATTTTACAATGCACGCACGCCGTAAAATTTAATGTCATAAAAATGACTTAGACTTGCTGAAATTTGCATCTTTTTGCTATAAACACACATTTATGATCTCACGTGAAATTATGGGGCAAAACCCACCAGATTCATGTGAGATTCTTAACTTTGTGGTGCTAATAAAATTACTCCAGTTAATTGAAGGTTCTCTTTGTTGTGCCATTTAAATCACTCAGCATTTTCACATGGGGATCTATTAAAAGAACATATTAGAAGAGATAATGTTGGCTCTCTTGTCAAAGATATCAAGCATATCGACAAGTTGTTAATTGCATTTTCTCATGTTGAGGTGGAAAAACGTGGCGAAACAGTTGAAAATTGCATCCAATTAAATTACAAATAGAGTGTTTGCAAATGCATAGACTATTCAATAGACTATGTAATTAATGATAATAAAAATTTAGCTATCTCTGTTATTATGTGAATGCTGGAGTTGAATGTTTCGTGGGTTTTCTCGTTGCAGGGTTTGGCTTTCACGAGGAAAGAGAGAATGCAGCTGGGCATTCATGGATTGCTGCCGGCGCGCGTGAAGAGTGATAAGGAGCAGGTGGAGCATTGTGTGATACTGCTGGATCGTCTGGAAAATGAACTGGACAAGTTTATCTACCTCATGAATCTGCTGGATCGCAATGAGAGGCTATTTTTCCAGGTAAATCAGATGGGAGAATGTTTTTAATTATATAAATTTTTGAAAGTTTTAGAATTTTGTTTTGATAAAATTCGAAATGGAATTTTATCAAACATTTTTTGAAATTTTATCTTTTTAAAATATTCAAACACATATTATACTAGAAATCGATCCAAACTTGTACTAGAAATCCTACCAAATTTCTAGTAGAAATCCAAGCTAAATTTCTACTAGAAATTCTTCAAGATTTCTACTAGAACTTCTTCCTGATTTTTTCTCAAATTTGATCGAAATTTCTACTAGAAATACATCAAATTTTCTGCTAGAAATCTATACAAACTTCTAGAAATTTTATCAAAATTCTAATAGAAAGATTTTCTACGAGATTAACCTACGAGAAATTCCTTGATACCTCAGCATTTGAGCTATGAATCTTAAAGAATTTGTTAAAACTTTTCCCTATTTCTGTATAGGTCATGCAATCCCATACGGCCAAGATCATGCCTCTGGTCTACACTCCAACCGTTGGTCTGGCGTGTCAGAAGTACAGCCTGATCTACCAGTGGCCCCGCGGGATGTTCATCACCATCAAGGATCGAGGACATGTCTATGAGATCTTGAAAAATTGGCCAGAACACGATGTCCGGGCGATTGTGGTGACAGATGGCGAGAGGATTCTGGGTCTTGGAGATTTGGGGGCTAATGGGATGGGCATTCCGGTGGGAAAGTTGGCTCTCTATACAGCCCTGGGTGGAATAAAGCCCCACCAGTGTCTGCCGATTACTCTGGATGTGGGCACAAACACTCAATCCATCCTCGATGATCCGCTGTACAATGGTCTGAGGCAGAAGAGAGTGACTGGTCAGGAGTATGATGACTTCATTGAGGAGTTTATGGTGGCGGTGGTGAGGAGATTTGGCCGGAATTGTCTGATTCAGTTTGAGGACTTTGCCAATGCCAATGCATTTAGGTTGCTGGACAAGTACAGGAATGGCTATTGCACCTTCAACGATGACATCCAGGGAACGGCAGCAGTCACCGTGGCGGGAATCTTGTCCTCGCTCAAGGTCACGAAGACTCGCATGAGTGAGAATACGGTGGTGTTCCAGGGAGCTGGAGAGGCGGCGCTGGGAATCGCTAATCTCTGCTGCATGGCAATGGAGGCGGAGGGATTGTCGCGGGAGGAGGCGAAGAAGAGAATCTGGCTGGTGGACTCTCGAGGGTTGATCGTGAAGGATCGCCCCAAGGGTGGAGTGTCTGGGGAGAAGGTTCACTTTGCGCAGCAACATGCACCGATTGATACACTGCGGGAAGTTGTGGAGACGGTGAAGCCAACAATTCTCATTGGAGCGGCCGCCATTGCGGGTGCTTTCACGCCGGAAATTCTGGAGATGATGGGAAAACTCAATGACCGTCCGGTGATCTTCGCATTGTCAAATCCCACCGCCAAGGCGGAGTGCACAGCTGCAGATGCGTACAAGTACACAGATGGACGCGTGATCTTCGCGTCGGGATCACCTTTCCCGCCCGTGGAGCACAATGGCAAGACATATCACACGGGTCAGGGCAATAATGCCTACATCTTCCCCGGAATCGCTCTCGGAGTCATCTCGGCCGGATGCTTAACAATTCCCGAGGAGATCTTCCTGATTAGTGCTGAGAAGTTGGCTGATCTGGTGCGCGATGAGGATTACGCGGTGGGCAATGTTTATCCGCCCATTTCGAGTATCCTGGAGAGTTCAGTTAAGATTGCCGGAAAGGTGATGGATTACGCGTATGAAAAGGGATTGGCAACGATTCAGCCGAGACCGGAAAGTACTGAGGGATTCCTCAAGGGACAACTCTACAATCTCGACTACCCCAACTGCTTCCCGGAAGTATATGAATGGGATGAATAGGTATCTTAAGATTTCATTCATGTTTTTTTTTATTCATTTTATCGTACAGTTCTCGCTCACAAATTGATTGCTAATAATGAAGAGGAGAGATAATAAAATTCAAGTTATGCCTAAATTGGAAATGATAAGAATGATAAACTACAGGGTGAGAGAATTTGAAAAAAGTGATTGATAAAAGTATTAGTTTTGGTCAAATTTTGAAATTTTAGAATTTTTACCTTTTGGGGAAAATATTTATCAATTCGGGATTTTGAAAATACACCGAGTCAAGAAATATTCATGACAATAAACGAGTGATCCTGTTCTATGAAAATTCTTTGAATTTTATAAAGGAAATTTCATTGAATTTTTAGTAAAGTTTTCGTATAATTTTCAGTACCTAATTAGTTTACTTTTTTAGCATTTCGTTGAGCATTTGTTTCACAAGATAATAATAACGAAATTGAAGAACAATTCCTCATAAAATATTCAAATTATTTTCATTTCTTAAAATTTATCCAAGACACCTTTGTCGAAACGCGCCATCTAGCGATAAATTCGCATGTCTTAAATGATAACATAGAAAAAACTCGAATTTTAGGTTTTTCTTCTTTATTCTTGGATTTATTCGTAAAGTTATGATATTTTATCTCTCTTGAGATTTGCTTAAAACCTCAGTATTTTTTATAAAGCAAAAATCTATTGAAAAATCGTCTTAAAATCTTTCTACAAGCAATTCAACAAGTTTTTTTTAATGATTGTGTCTGATTTTATGAGCGGAACTGTTGCATCTATTCTTTCCATCTATAATCTCACATTTTTTTTTCAATTCACAATCTTTATTTCAATCATTTCAATGCAGAAAATAAATAAGTGAGCATGAACAATATAATAAAAAAAATAATCTCGGTGTCCATTAGAGAGAAAACAACTCCACTCAAAGCAAAATCGCGATGATCAATGATTATAAATTATTATAGAGATGCAATAAAGAGTGTAAATGTTACTCGAGAACATCTTCCGACAGGAGATTCTGTGGCGGTGGGAGTGAAAAGAAGAGTCCTATTTGTTGTTTTTCCTGCAGAAACTCCCTGTTCTCCTCATATTTTGCAGGCTTTAGCCGAACGTGATCTTCATCGTCTGATTCGTTGGATTTCTCATCGAGACTGTCGGAAAAGTCTCCATCGGAATCTTCGATGAGATTAACTCCGCGAGACTTCATGAATTGCCTCTCGCGCTCCTTCATGGCATCGTGGAGGGGATGAATGCGCTTCCTGAGTTGCTGAAGAACAGGTTTGAATGTTGATTTTATCAATTTCTGATTCACTTTATCGTATTCATAGTTGGTAAGATCAAAATCTTCCGGACGTTCCAAATCTTGGTCCTTCGAGGTGTCCAAGTGGAAGAATTCATCTGTCGCTGGAGGGAGAGTTAGATCCTCAATTTTCTGTTCTGGTTTCTCGGTATTTAGCGGGATTTCCTGATTGGGAGATTTGCTGGGAAGATTGAGGATTTTATTGTAGATCAAGTGGAAATTCTGAAACTCAAGATTAGCGCAACTGAATGAGACGCTCAAAGCTTCAAGGATTTCCTTCTTTTCGGCTAATTCTCTGAGTAGAGATTTCTCATTTTCCGCTCTTATTTGCTGAAGATCTCCATCGAAAGCTCTCAATTGGGTGAAAAGGGTGAGAAGCTTCGTCATGATGGCTGATGAGGCGGATTTCAGGCAGATAAACTGACGCATATCCTCTTCCTGATTACCTGTGAATCGCGTCAGTTGCGTGGGTTGGAGGAAGTAATCGAGATTCTGGGAGTTTTCTTTTAGTTCTTCCTGAATTTCTTTCCTGATTCTCGCAATTTTCTTCTCACAAACTGAAAAACCCTCATAAGCGATTGTCAAAGAGATTTTAAGCAAGAATTGTGACTGGATGTAGAGAAAGATGTTGAAGAACTCCTTGATATTTTCCCCCTCAAATTCCTCTTCTGATTTCCGGAAGTATTCGCAATCCTCGAGATTTTCCAACGGTTGATAAATTCCCTGATACTTTGAGGGAATTTCAAAATTCTCCTCAAGTTCTTGAGTCTCCTTGAACAGCATCAAAGTGATTCTCTTCACAGATTTAATGGTTCTCACCATCAGATGAGATTCCCATTCACTTGAGCGTTTTATCTTGCTCCTGAATAGTGTCATTTCTCGGAGGAACATCATTTGTCGACGCAAGAATGAATCAAAACTGTTAAGATCCTCCAGAAGCTTCCGGATCTTTGATAATCTTCCGCGATTTCTGAGATCTCGATACTCCTTCACGGAGGACAGTAGGCAATAGCCAGAGGCGAAGAGAGGTGGCAAGAGGAGGAGATTTGATCGGATGTGGAAGCCTTTCATCAGGATTTCGGTGATTCCCAGAGATCCCAAGAAAATCCCCATGGATTTTTTAAAAGTAAAGCACTGAGAGTTGTTGGATTGACACTGAGGGGATTGAATAACATCTTCCAGGATCTCCTGGTGATCCATCAGTAATCTCTTGGAAGTGAGGATCTCAAGGATGACTCCCAAAAGACCCTCCTGTGGAAAGAAAATTTTCTAATTTGATTTTGTTGGGAAATTTTCGAAATTTAAGTTTGATTTTTACCTCTTTTTGGGAGAGTTCTTGAAGGCACTTTTGAAATGACGAATTCATATTGAAATAATCACTGATTTTTGTGGAAAAGTCCAAAATTAAGTTCTTTGTGAGTCTTTTAGTCAAATTTTGGACTTTTTATTACACATTTTTCTCTGAATTGGCGATTTTATTGCGGAAGAAACACCTTTGCAGCACGTGGACTGTCAGGGCGATCAGCTGTGAAAGGAGGGGAAGTAAAAGTGACCCAAAATTTGCGACCCGGTTGACCCCACACTGATATTTCCCCTTTTTAGTACAACTTGTTTGTAAGATAAATTGTGGGTGAAATTCTCGCAATACATAATATCTTAATACGGTGATTGAAAAGATTATGAGAACAAAGAATTAAAAATTTATTTTGCTTTTTGAATTTATTCAAATTTTGCATCATTTTAATAACATTTAATTTTTCCAAAAACCTTGAAAATGCATTTTGGCATAATCTTTTTCATTTTCTCTTTTCGAATCTCAATAATAATCCATCGCGCGACTGCATGAACATCGATCTGTGATCCATCACAAAAGATTTACAATTGGGCGATTCGGTGAGTGTGAAATTTTTCACTAAGCTCACCAATGCCAATTTCGTCTGCAAAATACCAAATTTCATTCCAATACAAATTCTTGGACCCTCACCAAATGGCATGTATGAGCATTTAGGTCGTTTCTGGCGCTCCTCGTCTGTGAATCTCAGGGGATTGAATACTTGAGGATCAGCATAGAGGCCGTTTACATCGCCGCATTAGATTGAGATTGGATTGTCCCAAAATCCGAATCTAATCTTGCCCGTTTACATCGCAATGTGGAGATTGATTTTCAATTTTAGCGGGATGTCTTTTTTGTGAGGTTAGAAACATTTTTT
>CAKKOB020001013.1:10474-29550 GCA_918844115.2 Phlebotomus perniciosus | reverse complement strand
CTTCAGCAGATTAAAAACCAACTCTATCTTCTCTCTTCTAACACATACAAAAACATTGTAGAGTGAAATACGAGATTAATTTAATCTGCTAATTCATCAATTAATCTGCTAGGAGCTTACGTGTGATAGCACGGTTAAGCTGTAAGCTAGACTTAAGCTTTTACCTAACCGTTTTAGGTAATTTTTAATTTAGCCTTCAGCTTTAGGTTAGTCTTAAGCTTTAGGCTAGCCTAAGTTCTAGACTTCAGGTTTTGGGGGTTTAGGCTAGTCGCAGGTTGTAAGTTTTGATTCTAGATCCAAGCTAGTACCTATTAGCATAAAATATTTTTGAAAATAACATCGCAAATTTAGTTAATTTTTATTAAAGGTATTCAGGTTGTATCTAGCTTTACCACAAAAGTAAACAGCTCTGAAAATCTGAATAATTTCACGTTTATTGTTAAAATCTTGATCTTTTGATGTTTTTTTGCGATTTCAACAAACGAACCAAGAGCCGTTCAAAGCTAAATCCAATTACAGCCCAATTCATGTTTTATGAGATGGTATCGATGGTATACTAATGGGTTAACGGCTGCATAATGTATTTCCACCATCAAAACTCCAGACTGGTGAGCCCCTAGTGCCCAAAACATGCGAGTTAATTTTATCAACCTCGCACTCTCGTCAATCAATCGTGCGCCAGAGAGGGAATTGTTGGGTGAGAAAAAAGGCAGCGATAGAGCTCAACAGTCTCACTTAAATTAACATAATTAACTTTTATTCTTTCTCTCACACTTCATCTCAAACTATTATCGCCAATACTATCATTAATTAATCACTCATCAATTAACTAAATGATAAATTAACATCTTTTAAGCTGTATGATTTTGCTCTGCTGATTTTTGGCACAAATATTGTGATTTCCATTTCCTTTATTTTCCTTTGTTCCGCGGAAGAATTCTTCATAATAATTCTCTATTTTGATAGCTTAGACAATGTTATAAATGCATTTATTGTGAGATACTATAGATATTTTGATTATATTCACTGAGAAATTGTGGAAAGAAATGATTTATCTTCAGAGGTGCAAAAACATTTTTTCTTTAAATACTGTTTCGGCCTAAAAACAATTTCAAACAAAAATATCAAAAATACATTAACGAAACACTCACAATTAAATTCTTCTCGGAAAAGAGATATCCGAACGTATACTCAAAAAATCAACTAACTATCCGTCCGAGTCAATGTTGAAGCTTTTATCGAATGGAAATGCATGTCGGATGAAGGCATTTTTAAAGAGTTGCCCATTTGTCTTTCAATTAAATATTTTCCAATTAAGCTAGATTGATTCTAGGCGACAAATTTCATTACTTCTCTCCTCAAGCAGATTCTATAAATATCTCTCAGGGCTTTAACGAGTTTAAAAGAGAATTGGAAAAACTTGCTAATCCCAAGAGTTTAGTACCTTATGTAGATAAAATAAAAATTTTCTTCTAGAGGCGTTTCTGCGTCAATATTGAGACACCCATGTTGATTCTTTGCGATATTTTATGTGTGCAAAAAAATCTACGGTAAAATTGGTAACATTGGTAAATATTTGTCTATAATGTACGTTACGTTCTTTAGAATTCTGCATTAAAAGAGACGAGTATTGTTGTCATTTGTTTAGCATATAGGCGTATTATCTCAACACAAGGCAGTTGAGAGGCTGCAGGACTTTTTTTTTCGAGACGATTATTTATCATTTTGTACTTTAAAACAATTATTAAAAATAGAAAAAAAGAAGAGAATCAATAAAATCGCCTACCTTTAAACGAGTCATAAATTAGGAAATTGCAATAGAGTACTTCTAGGACAAACGCACATTGTGTCAACCATCACAGGAAAAGTCTAAGAATAACTGACACCACTTCCGGGTGGCTTCACTCCGTTGAGCCTCCCTGAGCTGGAGGGTGTCGAGGAACCGATTTTCGCGTCTGGACGCCTTAGTGGCTGGCGGTGAGTGACAATTATTGACACTGCTCGTCACACCATCATGTCCCGAGAAGGAGTCGTCAAACAGCCGGCAAGCCTCCACAATAAACAGCACAATGGCCCTCCGGTGCAGCTCAAAAGCCTCCCGTTCGCCAAAAGTCTCCCTCAACTCCTCCGTCAGCTGCAGGTCATAGGCCGCCAGATTGAGGCAGTGCAGAAGGGACTTGAACTGCTTGTTCGCACTCCATGTGAGGCACGTGGTGGCCGGCGCATTGGGCAGCAGCACAATCAGCAGTTCACTGGGTGTCTTGCCAACGGCCACCCCCTTGCCCAGCAGACAATCAATCAGGTCACAGAGGGACGAGTAGTCGCTGTTCTCCTCGCTCTCCATCTCGCCCACCTGCAGCAGCCGCCGCAGCACCACCACTCGATGGTGATACGCACTGTAGTCACTGATGTGGCGCCGGATGAACTTCTCTGTCAGATGGGTCTCAAAGTGCAGGAAGCCCGGCTCCTGGTCCAACACCCAGAGTCTGTGACTCCACGCATGGTAGTTGCTCGTGTTTCTATCGGCACAGCGCTCACAGAGGCTAATCTCGAACGCCAAATCAATGGATTCTCTGCCTACAGGAAAGACAACAACAAAAACAACTTGTTTGTAATCAATTTGTGATAAGACTAAACAAAAGAAGAGATATATCAATTTTAATTTCATTCACACACAGGGATTATCCCCATTCAATAAATTTTTTAACTAATATTGCGTTTCCGGTAGTTTTTATCAGTTTTTTTCTTTTGTTTAAGAATGTGATTCCGTTGCTATCCGTCCCTACCTACATAGAAAGTCCATTTAAGCAGATTTTTTTATGCTTCAAAAGCGCGAAACAGCTTATAAAGAAATTCTTTCAGCATTCTTGATTATACAAGTTTACTATTTTTCAAACTCCCCAAAATATTTGTTGATTCTTGATTTGTTGAGGATTGTGTCTCCAACTTATGAAAGCTGTGATTCTTTGACTAACTCGAAATGTGTTCAAAATAGCTTTCATTAATAAATAGATTTATCTGCACGATACAAGACCGAAATTAACAATTTTTATAGCTTTTAGATACAAAACTGCATGTTAAAACAACTATATATTTCTATAAAAAGAAAATTCCAATAATACAAAAAAAATAAATGCGCCAAAAAATCAATTTTCCTATTAGAAAGTGTGATCAGAAATTTGGCGGGAAATCACATATAGCATTTGAGTGGTTTCCATAAACACTTCAACCGCTTGCATAGAATCCCCCGAAAGTCTGCGAGGGAGTTTTCCCGGGAAGGGATGATCTATTTTTAATCAAACCAATATTACTCACTCTCGAAGGAATACAGCCACCTCCGGTAGGCGAATGCTTCGCTGGATTTGGGCTTCTTGGAGAGTACGAGGGCAGAAAAGTGAAATTCCGCGTCCGTCTTCAATTTGCACTGGCGCACAAGGTGTCGGCGCATATTCCAGAACATGGCCACGTCCGGATTGACGAGGATCGCCACATTAAGGTACTTCACGGAGGCATTGCTGGTATGCTTGGAGGGCCTGCTGTCCAGGAGGACTTTGTGGCAGTGATCGTAGATGTGCTTCACGCACCACGACTCCAGGCCCAAGTTGTGCTCCACGTGGATGACCGGAGACTTGTTTTGGTTGGAAGGCATCGGAATCACCTCAAACGTGGCCCTGGAAGATAATGTCCGGACAGCTGTTAATAGGATTCCAGCACAGGTGCGACACAATTTCCTGAGTTTCTATAGATTTTGCACTATACAGGGTTTTGTTTTCCTGCTATTTCTAAGATTAGGAATCTAGAAAAATCCGCTTCTGCGCTTCCCGGCAAGCCACCAAGGACGCTTTTTGCCTGTGGCCCCATTTTTTATGTTGTTCTCCAAACAGGTACTTACAGATTGAGATCCCTGGCGAAAACTGAGTCAATCTCATTGATGATCCTCTCACAGAGTGCACTGGAGCCGCAATCCATTATTTCTCACTAGATTTTTAAGGAAAACTCCACAATTTTCTGCGTGATTCTGACATTTCCCACGTCACTGCGACATATTCCCCGCCATATCGGTAATGCAGACCATCTCCACCTGAGAGGGGAAAATACACTGAAAAAAATTGACATTGTTTCTTTTTAAGAGACTTCAAAATATTATTAAAATAGCAACGGGGAAAATTGAAGTTTGCCTACATCAATAGAAAAACTCAATTAACAAAGGATATGCAATAAAAACTAAATTTGGAAAGCAAAAATTTGTAGGAGATATTTTTATTTCACCGCAAAAAAAAAACGGTGTCAAACCTCGCAGCAATTTCAAATTTCATGTCACTTCGTAGTGAAACCCAGTTGAACACGAAACATTTTCTATTACAAATATGAAAAAACATTTGAGGCAAAAACAATTTTTCTGCAAGCGGTCAGCTGAGGAACTTCACACCCACATCGGAAGGAAGGAAGGCTTCCGGTCAGAAAAAATCACCTATTTTCACATCTTTTAATTATAAAAAGCTTAAAATATATAGTTGATGCATCTTATTTTGTATATAATTCCATGAAAGATAAATATTCCTTTTCGCGATGAAAATGCCTTCTTGGAAGATTCCCGGAGGAAAGAAACTCAAAAGTCCAGTGAATTAGGACAGCAGTGCCTTGATCTCGGGCTTCTCGGCGGCATCTCGGTAGCTAGTGCCATCGGGAGCGGAGCCCTCTTTGCTGGCACCCTGCTTCAGCAGCGACTCCACGCAGCTTGTGTGACCTTCCCAGATCGCCGCCAGGAGAACGGAAATCCCGTGCTTATCGAGAGCCTGAAATCAATCATTTCCGATTAGCTCATCCCTCATCGCACAATCTCAGCCCTTCAGCTGGCTCTCTCACATTAACATCCGCTCCCTTGGTGATCAAATACTCGAGCACTTCCGTCTGGCCGTAGTCGGCGGCAAAGTGAATGGGTCGCCGGCCATCAATATCTTTGTTGACTTCCACGCCCTGAAAATGAGACACAAGAGACACCTCGTCACGGGAGCCACTGATGCATTTCATTGGCGATTTCCGCCTGAGCACACACCTTCTTCTCTATTAAATCTTTCACCTGATCCAAGTCACCGTTCTTCAGGGCCCACACAAACTCCGACATAGTCTCGTCGCTTTACGCACAAGGAATCCGCTTATTCTCCGCAAATTTATTTACTCCGGTCACTTGGAATGGTTCAAAAGTAGTAGCTAGTGGCGAAATAGCAGCCTTATCGTGATAAATTGACGAATTATTAGAGAAATTATCACAAAATTTACCCAATCAGAAATTTTCACCAAGCACTCACCCAGCAGAACAAGTGCACTCATCAAAAAATGACAGCCAAATGGACTACCAACGTGTTTGTAGTAGCGTATTAGTATCAGAAGGGGCTATGCAGAATCGTAAAAATGATCATAAAGTCTTAAAAGAAAATATAAGAGACTTCAGACTAGCAAAATTACAACAATAGGCTAGAATAGATTTTTCTACTTAGTTATAAGTCATTGGATAATTTTCCTTCTTGAATCTTGTATGTCGAACTATCGGATCTCTCATTCACTCGTATGCTCGTATATCATAGCCACGGAGTGTTAACACTGCGTGGCTAATATGTCAGATAGAACAAGAAAAAAGATACTTATTGATAGCAATACGAGTGAAAGAGAGATCCGATAGTTTGACAATCAAAAAATGTAGGAATCACCGCCAAGTGTTAATACGATTTTGGATCTTTATAGGGTGTCTAATGATCGTATTTCTACTCGTATTTTATTAGATGTATTAGACCAATATCTTTATCTCGCTCTATTCGACGGATATTTGACGGAGAGGTAAATAAAAATAAATTTGATGGCTTAGTAGTTTGACCTTCATATCCTTCATATACAACAGTTTTCAAAAACTAAAATATTCATCTTATTATTGTTCTTGTCTGAATCTTTGTACGGGCATGACTCAAACAACTTTCAAGTAATAAATTTACAATTGGTAGATAGCTAGGCTAGATAGTATGCTTACCGTACTACTGATTATTAACATTTTTGGCTTACCCATATTATAATGCGCTATTATCCAATCTAGTTTTCTTTTTGTGAGAAATATCTAGGTATCTGTCACTCATTTTTTATAAAAATTGCAAGATTAATTTATCAATTTTAAGAAATCCCAAAAGATAAAAATTAATATTTTGTACCTATTATTAGATAATTATTACTTGGGTTGCGTTGGTAGGTTAAATCGGTTATAATATTAACATTATTCTTCTTCTTCTTCTTTTTAAGTTTTTTTGGCCGGACGTATTAACATTATTAAGCTATAAGCTGTACAGAAAATTGACTACAGTACTGCGTATTTGTAGGAGTTTGGATATGATGTAATGGTCAGCCGGGCAGTCCCCCATGGCGTTCAGCCGCTCCATCAGGCCACCCGAGCTTCGTTGGAAAGCTCTGCGTGAGGAGAAGCTCCCGCGAGCTTTCCATGGAAAATTGTTCAATTGTCATGCATGACAGTGTGAAAATAAAATGGCGTGAATGTTTTCTCTCTGTTATCGGTGTGCTAAAAGTGGAAAATTATGGAAAATCATTGTAAATTCACATACTAAACACCCGTGAAATAGGTGATAGAGGTGTACAAATTGCTAAAAGACACTAAATATAGGTGATTGCTTAGTGAAGGCATGTACAATTGGTGACTTTTGTGTTTATGGTGTTGTTGTTGCATACCAGCCATGGCAAATCCGCGAAAATTCAGCGAAAAAATTGCCCTGCTGCAGCAGAAGCAGGCAGAGGAGACAGCTGCTTTCGAGAAGATAATGCGCGAAGTGTCGGACGCCACATCGAAGGTAAAGCACGGCAGTGAGGTGATATTTTGTCATCCTATTGCGACACAATTGGGGGGAAAAAAAATCCGAATTGCAAATTGGATACGTCGCATGTATTGTCCGGGATTCTGGGAGGCTGTCCGGGGAGTCGCGCGTGGAGAGCGCTCAAAGCGTTCGCATGAGGGCTTCTTGGTCAGCCGTTGTGTTCGGAAGAGGCGTGAAGCACTCACTGTGTTTTCATTGGATTTGCATAGACACACATAATCAATCCGGAGAGCATAGGAAATTTTCTCCCACGGCGTGATGAGCTCTTGCCATTGCTTCCGTGTTGATTGTGCGAGGCGCAAATGGCAATTAATCGGGCGGGCAGGGTGGAGAGCGAATCTGGCAAACTGGGGAGACAAAATGATTATCCGCAGTCGCTCGCTCGCTCTCTTGATTCCCAACATCTCAATGGGAGCAACAACATGGGACGTGCGCCTTTATTCCCTGCCGCACACGCTCCTGCTCCCAATTCTCTTATGGTCCCTTCCTCGCCCCCCCCCCTCCTAATCGAGTGAACGAGATTACAAATTTTAATTCATAATCAGCTCCCATTTGGACATAAATACTCAAAATGTATATTGTGTTTTCGATAATTACGCTTTATTTTTCAACAAATACCACCATTCGAGTGTAAACTTACGGGGCGAGTGGGGGCCTCCAAGCACACATTCACATCTAATGTGTACAAATTAGCCTTTTTTTTCCTCAGAAGCGCGCGCGAGAGACTCGAACGAATGGGAAGAATTCTCTCAATCTTATGATTTTCTGTGTATATACAACAAGAATTTCGTGTGCCTCCTCTTCTTTCCAACTGATCGGCAGAGATTGACTGTGACCGATTCTCTCAAGCATCTCACGATAATCTGGCTTTTGGGTGCAATCATTCTCCAATTTTTTTTTTAACTAGGTCAAATTCACTTCATCCTGATATTTCGATGAAAAATCCCTTTGAAAAAAAAGTAGAGAAGAATAAGGATTTCCCTGGCATTCCAGTGTCAGAAACAATTCTAATTGATAAAAAATATTTTTTTCTCCCAAAATAATTCATTTATAATTAGTTTCCTATAGGTATAATAGGAACAAAATTCTCAGAAACATTTCAAAATGCTGCTTTTCGCTCAGCTTTTGCATGACGACCATCTCTCCCGAGGGAGAGGCTGCCAATGGCGGGACTTTTATGTCACTGTACTATACTGTCAGCGACACTCAGCTTTCCTTTCATGTGCCTCCAATATGTGAAATATTGCAGTACACTTAACAAGAGACAAAAGTAATACAATTTCCCTTCCTATCAATAGAGAGGGAATGAATTGAGCCACAATTTTCCAGCTTCATGTACAATTTCATCCTTTTCAATTGCAAAACACTGAAATACGAGGATGCGACGGAGGAAGACTCCGTGGGTGGTGGTAGCTCACGTTTCTTCCAATTGGCATTCCATCAAGTGGAATTGAGTGGGCAAAGGGATGGGAAGGGGTGGTAGATCGTGGATTTAAGGGATGGTGTAGCCAACAAAATAAGTCTTTTTTTGTGAATTCCTTCTTCGAAAATTAGGGACAATTTAATAGTCATGATAATCCGAGAATACTTAAGATATTTTTCAATATCCTTTACAATATTTTTACAAAAAAATCTTATACAAAATTCGGGAAAATTCTTAAATCTTTCTCTATACTCATGGTAATGTTAAGGTGCTTTCACACGGCAATAGTTCTATCAACAATTTCTTATGGTTGTAAGCATCGCATTTTCCGCTGGAAAACCATCTAATTTTTACTAAAAATCAGTCTCTTCTAAATTACAAAGGACTATCCAAACATAATTTTCTAGAAATCCTTATAAAAGTGCGGAAAATGCAGCTCAATCGAGTCAGGAGCTTTTATTGAGTTTTTTTTTCGAAAAAATTCTGTTTGAATATTTCCCAGAAAAAAAAATAAAGGATTAAAATTTTAATAAATTTATAGCGGATTTTTTTTGTTGGCAAAAGTAGGTTATAACATTATCCAGTTAAATGATGTTAATAAATTGTATTTTCCACTGCAAAACCATCAAATTTTCACCAAATATCAGTCTATTCTGTATTTCTGAGGAATTATCCAAAATGAAATTTCTGGTTAAACACAATAATGGGCGGATATTGTCATTCTGTTTGTCATGAGCTTTTTTGGCGCCTCAAAGCTCCTAATTCGACCGAAGAGTATATCCCGCATTTTTATATAGTTTTTTTTTAAATTCTTTTTCGAGATTAGGTATTCAATAATGCTAAAGAGAGTGTTTGATGATTTTTCATAGTAAAATACAATCATTGAGCATTCAAATTGTAAAAATCTGTGAACAGCACTATTACCATTTGATAGAAACCTCAATTGTCTTTTCTTTTAAATTCATTTATCTCATTCAGACCGATCTATTCATTTTCTAAACTAAACCTATATTTAACAATTCCTAGATTTCAAAGCAATCTAGCTTGCATTTAACCCGGAGTATCGATGTGTACCTAAAATAGCTTATTAGTTTTGGATAAAAGTTTACAAGAATTTTCTTCAGAAACTTCTATGGAACATTTGAAAAAAAAGATTAATTTTTAGTCAAATTATATAACCTTTTATAGTATTAGCCATTTTTGAATCTTGATGATTCGAGCACTCATGTTTGGTCACAGTGTAAATATTGATCTTGACAAAAATATCTTCAAGTTGATTGAATGACAATTATCATAAAATAAAATTTCAAAGACAAGAATAGACTGAAAACGAAAATAAATTTTAAGAAAGTTTAAGAAATTTTACTAATTTTCTAGTTAGAATAAAGGGGATTATACAAAATAGAAACGCGAATTGATAAAGCGACAAAAGCCTAAATAAAAAAGGCGGGAAAATTCTCTATAATCTATGTGGAGATGACTCTTGAGAATCGCGCGAAACCTCTACCAATGTGTGCTATCCAATGAAGAGGAAGACCACTTTGGAGTGGTCATACATTGTGATAAAAAAAAAATCTTTTGGAGAAGTTGTTGAGCTTCTCCCACTTGTCCAAGTCATTCCGCGAGTGTGTCTCTATATTCCAGCAGAAAATAATACTTTGAAAAGTTGTTTACATGTGAGAATCCTTGAACTTTGAACATAAATATATTTATTATTCCATCAATCCTACGGCACAGTGTTTAGCGCTATTGTATCTGTAAAATTGAGAATTAACACACATTTCTTTTTTCACGGAGCCACTGCGCGATTCAGTTTCAATTGGTTATGGGGGGATTGTGGGGGGGGGGGAGGGAGTCCACTGCAGAGAAGTGAGAGAAATGAGTTTGGGAAATGAGAATGAAGATGCGAAACATTCTGTGAAAGTGAAAATTGCGGGAATGGGATTCTGGATGTGAGGAGTGAGAGCGAAAGAGAGAGGGAGAGAATGGGAGAGAAAAGGGGACGGTAAATGAAATTGAGAATATGAGGATGAAGTGAGAGGAGGTAATCTAATTGCATTCATACAATTTGTTGTCTTAATTGCCATTTTCATGGGAAAATGACACGATTATAACCGCTCTCATAGTACGCCGAGGCACAACATAAAGTTTGCTATCGATCTGTTGTATTGAATAGTGATGATGCTGATAAATCTTGAAGACTCCCAGAATTTATGCCCATTCCTATTATTTCTCATCAATTACAATTGATTTGATTTAACAAGCAAACAATAGGCATCACCACATTGAAAAATCTAAAATATTTCTTTATCTATATACATATGGGATATTATCTGAATTGGCAGCACGAGGCGTGTGTGGAGATGTACATAATTCACTGTGTAAATTTTTTTTCACGATTCATTGAAAATGTTTAAAAAAGGGGGAAAACGGAAAGAAAAGAATGAACATATGAGAATAAAAAATATACTGTACAATTGTGCGATTGTAAAATCGTTTAGCGCTCGCGCAATTTCATAATCTCACTTACCTACACCCGAGCCACAGGGATATTATTTATTTTGCACGTGAACAAATACTTTTTTTCAGATACTATTTGCAAGAGGAAATTCTTTTTTTCTCTTCATTTTGATAAGAGAATGCAAGAGAGGGAGAAGACACGGTTTTGCATATTTTACATTTTTACATTAAAGTTAAAATTTGATTAAATTTAATTAAAAATAATCTCAAGATACTCTCGATGTATATTTCCTGCATTTTTTAAATGCCTTTAATTAAATCATCCTAATTATTAGCAATTTAAAAACCAGAATACCGTGTTCTGTGTGAGGAGAATTCAATTATATCATGACTAATAAAGTAGACTTACTTATAGCATGTGTCAATGTGTGTATATATTTCTTAATTATATCACTGCAATTAGCAACTCTCATTTCAAGTCTATGAGCTTCAACAGCTTTTTCACTCGAAATTGGAGGTGAAGAAATGAAAAATGTGCGTTGAGACGAAAAAAAAGGCAATAGAAAATGTGAAAAATAACAATATACAAAGAAGGAAGATCTTAATTCATAAGGCATAAAACACAACCTTTATAGCAATATAATTATATATCAAGTTTTAATAATACTTAGAATGTTTATGAGATGTGTACCGATTTGATGATAAATTTTTGTAGGTGTCGCGTTCCCTGGCGCCTGGTTTGGGTGCTTTTCGTGGCGGTTCGCTGCCTAATGTTTCTGCACAGAATCAAATGGATTCCGAGCAAAGTGTTATAAAAAACGAAAAGGTTTTTGTACAATTTTCAATTATAAAGTCTCGTCTTATTATACTTACACATTTCTGTTTATACCTTCTCACCCATATATGTTACCTATAGAGCTGTGTATAAGAGAATACTTTAAACTTTTTTTATATATATGTATATTTTTCCTACTTGATTATAATTAGCTCAAGCGAGGTAGATATTGTTATGTGCTTTTCACCCAAAAACTTTCCTGTGTTCCCTCTTTAATTGCCATGTAATGATTTTTTTCCTAACACTTTTGTATACCACTATGTGTGTTTCAATGTGGATTGCTATTCAAAATGTGAGAATTTTTCTGAGCAATATCACACGAAGGTGAATAAAAGAGTTATTGTCATCTCAAATGGAAAATTTTTACACATTTTGTATTGTTGATGTTTACATTTCTGTGTGTTGTAGTTGTTACTCGTTACATTATGGCAAAATTGCTACATTTACATGGTTTGGCTTTGGCCATTGGTTCTGCAACTATAGTAATTTAATTGATTTTGAATTTGATTGATTTGCGATGCGTACCTATGTCTACATCGGAATTATATTCCAGAATATATTTGGAAGGCATGTTTTGTAAAATTTTAAGAAAAAAGAATACAAGAATTATTTAAGTTTGCAAAAAGAAAATGTAGTAACGATAATCGATACCTACTTAAATTGGTAACTGGATTATAAAACGTAAAGTTTTTCCTACAAGATTTTTAGATTTATCTAGATGACAAACAAACCATTTTAGTGGCTAATAAAGTGTTTTTGTATAAGCTTTAAATTTTTTAAAAATAACTTTTAATATTCACTTTGGATGACATAAATGGAATTACCAAAAACTCTTACGGCTATTCAGTATCTCATTTTACTTATTTCTTCAGACTTCTGTCAAGCAATTTTTAGGGGATTTCATAAACCTACAGTTAAAGCATAGTTTTGTACAATATAGTCCTTGGTGTCTAACCGTACCTACTTAACTAATAAAGTAATAATTACATATATTTAACTTATCCAACTCTATAGCTCAATTCAAGAACTATCTTCTTATCAGAAACATGATTTTTTGCTTTCTTGAGCCACTAAAACACTTTATTCGGAAAGACATAATCGATAATTTTTGGATTATTATACAAAGATGCAATATTATATATTAAATTTCTAACGCTCATTTCCAAGGACTTATGCCAGAACTTATGGCCAGACACACCAGCATGTAAGAGCAACAATTTTCTTTTCGACAGAGAGCTCGAAGCAATACGCTACACGTTGTGTTTTGCCTCCCGAAAAGCTCACTCGCCTCTCTGTACGCCTGGATGGGTGTGAGTGGGGCTACAATAGCAAAAAAAGTGTCCTATTGAGACAAATTTCTTTTGGAGTTATTGATAAAATTTACTGCTGTGCTTCGATGATAAAAATTAATGGATTATGTTGTTTCGAGATAATTCTGTGTGTATTTTTCTCTGATACACTACTACACTCTTTAGTGACACTTCCTTCAAAATACAATGTATTGATATAGAGAGACTTTTTTTTCGGCGACAGTTACTTATCTGTGATAACTGGCTATGTTGATACTTCTGGGATATAGTCACACGAGTCTCCAAGCCTCATGTCGGTGTTTTTTTTTTTGTGAGAGCCTATTTGAAACGTTGGGATTGTCATAAATAAAATTATTGACTATTTTTACGAGTTATGACAATTTAGGGTGATTAAGAGATTCGCGCTACAATGTGTGAATTGAAAGAACAGGTATACAATGATCTAATCGAAGTGATATCAATTACGAAAATTATCTATTTTTGACTTTTCTTCCTCCTAATATTATCGATTTTTTTTTCAATTGCCATTTGGGGGTAATTCTTAAGCACTCGTGGCTTTGGTGATGAAATGCACTGAGCGATATGAATGAAGAGCGAAAGATTGCGTGGAAATTTTAAGTACCTAATATATAATTTTCTCTGTCTCGGAAGTTTCTTTTTTTTGTGTGAGACAAAGAGTTAAATAAGACACGACATGGTTTAAATATAGTTTGTCTTAGTTGTAACGTTTTTAGACTTCAATAATTTTTGCCTATATTCTCTCTTTTCCAATTTATATATTAGAAGTTTTCCTTTGAAGAAAATATTGAAAGTTAACTTTTCACATGAGGAACCATTAATACTTTTTTGATGTGTTTGCTCACATTGGGGGATTTATATGCCAGCGACGCTATGCTTTCGTATTGGTTGTATGAGTTTTTGGGAGAATGTTTTACTTTAGGATGTTGTCTGTTGTTTTTTTTTCGTACTTTTTGGACTCACAACTGATTTTATATGTGAATTTTGTTCTGTAAAATTGACAAGGGGTGACACAATCCACAAAATTTTGCCCAAGATTTTGCCTTAATATTTGATACACCATAAAATACTTTACAAATAGAGAGATATTTTTACTGAAGATTCAACGAGATTACTACTAGCAATTGGACAAGAGATTCGAAAATTGGGAATTCTATGGAAAATTTAGCTGCTGACTCTTAAATTTCTGAAAAAACTGAAATAATTCACCCCTTGAAAATTGACATGCTTCTTACTTTACCAGGATTGTGTGTCTATAATTAGGAGGAAGTACAATGATGTTGAGCATTATATTTTGAGATTATATATGCGCATGCTGCACCATCTACACACATTCCTCATATCTCCAAAGCAGTTCAAATCCATCATATGCCCCCGGCTAAAGATGTTGATACAAGTTTATTCTCAATAGATGTTGTATACGTATGATTTTTGGGTTATTTGAAAATTAAAAGAGAATAGATGTGAGTGAGAGAGGTAGAAATGTTCAAGTCTCTCTCTCTCTCTCTCTCTGTTTCTCAATGGCTAAATTTTACCATAGTTTTCGCCTCTATAGATGATGATTTCTGACTATTGTTTGAAATAGAAGAGTTGGTTGCCAATGCAATATGTATTTCCTTTCTTCCAGACTATACACAAACCAATATTTGATATTATACAACTTTGCTCTCATTAATAAATCGTGGATTGATTTGATACCTACTCACTGTTTAGAAAAGTTTTTTTTAGTGTATGATTTTACCATTTTGTACATATTATCTTTTTATTAGATAATTTTCTGTGCAAAATTCTATCTAAAGTTCATTGAGTCAATAAGGATGGTGCAAAATTAATATTGATTTATTTCTCTCTCTCTCTCTCTCTGTTTGAAGCCGGATGAAGCGACGTTGGCACAATTTGGATTAGGGATGAATCACACAACAATGATGGACGGTACTAATTTCAAGGGTAGTGGAAGTGGCAGTGGAAGCCCAGGAGGAGCTGGTAGCGGAACAGGTGCCAGTAGTAACAATAATTCTACCTGTGCTTCATCGAATCAAACCACCCATCATGTTTCCAGAGGTAAGTTTTGCAATGTCATTCCATAACAAAAAAAATAGGTATATATTTTGTGAACAACCATAACCACTTTGAGTGCATATCTAATAGCTTTTTATTATCTCACTCTTCTAGTACGAAATGTGGGCGGTGGGCCGATGAGAAGACCGGCTGACCGGAAGATTGACACATCGCCTTATAGTAACAATATTGCATATCTAAGTCCACCCAGTGATTCCAGTTGGCGACGGACTAGTTCTGATTCGGCGATACATCAAAGTTTGACACAAGCACAAGTGAGTTGGTTTGAGAGATAAGGAAATTATTATTATTTGTGTGTGGAGGCAATTTGCTAAATGGCGCCAAATTTCAGGATCATCCGTACCATCACCCGTATGCGTCGCACTCACCGCTGTCGCTGAGTCCAACGGCACAGAAAAAACTTACCAACATACACCACATTGACTCGAAAATATTCAACAGCCAACAGAATTGCTTTGGACTCGGATCTTCGGAGGGTCGACCGAGATCATCGTGTGGTCGTTTGCCAGGAATAAAGTATGTGCTGGAATATAAGTTCCTTAATTTGTTGCGAATGTCTATGAAATTTATTTACAATCATGAATATGGAATGCAATTAATTTGAGCCTCTTTGTAACACCTTTATGTCTTTTCCAGCATTCATCCCAGCGCTCATGATAACTCGATACAAATACCAATAGGAAATAATACAGGATCTCTTCCGGATTTGACATCTGTACATTTTCCCTCGCCTCTGCATACGCCAATTGATCAAGAACATGATCACTCGAGCAGTCCGTATAGTTCGGTTAGTATTTCCCTTAATTTTCATCACTTGTTTTCTAATTCCTTGTTTTGTCATTCCTTTGAAAACAGAGTCCCGTGACGGCGTCCCCGACAACGTTATCTCCAACATCTATGCCAGTCAGACACCCGGGTGCCAGATTTCACTATTCACCAACAAATTCGCCGGGTGATACGACCACCTTCAGTCCGACACATTCGCAACAAAACGCTAGTCAGGTTTGTGTAGAAGATATTGTTGTTTTTTTTTCCTTTAGAATGATTTTTTTTCTCACACGTCCTCCCTTTTTATTGTAACAAATAATCTTCAAATAACTTAATTTCCATTGGCTATACATACAAGTTAATTTCATTTGCGTGATTGCCGACTTTTTCTTTACACCCACCCACTCCCTTAAAAATGTTGTATATTATTATCTAATTTGCACCAAATAATTATTACTTATTTCCTCTCCCAACCAAGTGGAGAAATTTTTTGTCGCGAATTGTGGCTATTTTATTTTTTTTTTTTATTTCTTTTTTTTATTTTCTTTTATTGCCTGCTGAATGTTTCGTTTGTTATTTTATTTGTTACAGCAATTTTTATCTGTTCCTGGTAGCAATAGTTATCTGCACATGAATAAGGTATTGAGTTTTTTTTTATATTTTTATCCTCATTACTCGTTTTTTTTTTTTGTTAAAAAGCACACAAACTAACATTGTATATATTTATTTCAAAATTCACCACCCCTATTAATCATTGCTTGTAGATTTTGATCATTCTCTGTTGCCAAAGTGAATTGAAATTGGTGGCAAAAAAAAATCTGTTGATCAATTTGTTTGTCTAATTGCCGTCTCTTGTGCATGTTGGACTTTTTTCAGGGTATGACACTAGAGAATTCCTTTCAACCATCTCAAGGGGGACCACCGGTGTCGCAACAGCAATCACAACAGTCGCCACAGCAGACCTTTATCAATTGCCATCCACATCAGTACCCGCAGCAGCAATCGCCGCAATCGCAAGTGCAATCCCAGACGCCGACTCCGCAGCAGAACCAGGCGCAACAGAGCTCACTGGTCAGTAGTACATTACATGGCTCTCACGGAAACTTAAGTAATATAGGATCGGTGAGTTTTGAGAGCTTTTACAATGCAATTGTAGTTGGAAAGAATATTAAAATTATTTGTTTGTTTGTTTGTAGATTCAGCAGTCAAATCTCTCGGGATACCGGAGTCCACAGTGTAGACCGAGTCCAGGCTCTAGTCCAAATCTAATTGGAAGCCTCAACAGTGGTGATTCCAATCCGAGTGCACCATGCAGTCCAGCACCGTCCACAATGAGCAACAATGGGTGAGTGAATAAAAAAATAATTCAAAAACTTGATCAAGTCAAAAATAAGAAGTCTAGTGAACCATGAGCGATAAATCGGGAATTAGGCGGTAATTTTTTTTTTATTGAAATCAGTAGAGTATTTCAATTAAACCCGGAAATAATTGATTTAAATTCAATTTTAGAAGATATAAAAAGCTCCTATGAATCTCTAAAATCATACAAAATACGAAAAGCAAAAATAAAAAGAATTTAGAAACTTGTCTTTTATTAGACATGATTTTGCTTTTTAAAATATATTCATTGTATGATTGACATTGACTTTGCTTCATAAGCGGTAAATAGTCAGTTAGTAAAGGACCTTGAATGAAAAACTAGTTCACCCCTTGTCTTGTTTTTTATTTTTGAATAATTTCAGATTCAAATGGATTTTTTGATAATCAATAATATCTAGCTTGACTTGAATTTCCGCATTAAAAGCTCTCTGATAAGTCTTTAGAAGTATAAGTTAGGTATACATGTAGGATATTCTCCGTTCGGAGCTTAATGGCTGTTTGAAATTGCGTTTGATAAGAAAGAGAGCCATTAAATCATTGAACTTTACGAGCTGATATGATTTTATGCACATTTCCCGGGAAAAAGAAGAAGAAGAAGAAATGTTGTTTTTGCTCCTGAAATCCTCCCAATGACATTCTCTATATATTACTATTGTGACACACTAAAGGGAAAATGTTAGTGAATAATTTATTATTTTCCCTTTTAATCGGCCTTATTAAGTGTCTCTCGCATAGAGGAACACGTACAATATGAGAGACATTACCTTGTATAATTTAATATTTCAACAGCTCAAATTCATAAGACCAATTACATGTTTTATTAAATTCTGAGGGGCTTCGCTTTTTGCCTTTCTGGAAAAAAGTAGCCCGAGAGAGCACGTCAGGGGAATAAAGTAGTGCTTTTTACTTTGAGATTTCTATCCATTTAATTTAATTGTTTGTTTTTCTCCTTTTTGCTCTCTCCAACAGACAAGGATATGAACCATATAATCATACGAGTGATATATACTACGTTAATCAGCAGAATATTCAACAGCATTTTGAACAATTTTCACTGGTGAGTAAAAACAGAATTTAAATTAATTCTCTTCCTATGCTTTTTTGCTCTTCTCACATGCGAAGAGCAAAGAGGATGGTAGAAGTTTTATTTATATATATAACAAAAAAACTATATAATTTGACCAAAATTTCGAGGTTTCACGATTTATTTTTCCATATATTTCCGCTTCATTGTCTAATAAACTCTGACTATTAGGGGGTGGTAAGTGAAATAATAATCATAAATTGTGAATCGTAAAACAGTTTGAGCAAAAAGTAACAGAAATGAAGTAAATATAGATATAAATTGAGAAAATGCATTTTTTGTGGTTATGTGTAAATAATAATAATAATAATTTATAGAGCACACACCCATGAGTAAATGACAATTTTATGTCATTTATTTTCCTTATCATTTTTAATGTGAGCGAGAGAAGAGAGAGAAAAAAACATTAACTGGACAAATCATCGAGCATTTTATTATATATTTTTCTTGTACAGTAGAGTTTCCGTAATCCGCGCAATTGGGACCAAATTTGACAGAAAAGTCAACTCCGTAATACGCGAAATTTTTAAAATATCAAACGGTTTTTAGATCGAAATTGGGATGATGCACAAAGAATAATGTCGACAGCTTTTATTTTATTGATAAGGGTTGTGCTGGTATGTTTTCTTTTCATTTTAACACATAAATGTTGATCAAACCACGGGGATCGATGACGGTCCCGCATCCTCTATGAAATTGGGGTCCTTGGGGTACTTGGGGACAAATTAGAGCAATATTAGAGACGATATTAATCAAAACAAAACAATAAAATTGGCATTTGACAGCATGGCGCTGCGATCGACTCTTTTCGTTGAGTTGAGAACAGTCACCGGCCATTTGAGAACAGAGG
>CAKKOB020001013.1:0-10374 GCA_918844115.2 Phlebotomus perniciosus | reverse complement strand
CGAACAGCACGCAAGAGCGACAAATAAATTGCACAAAAAGTCACCGAAAAACTATGACGTTCCGGAAACAGGCGTGGCAACAACGGAAGTCGGTTAACTTTTGAATGGGAGGTTCATGTCTTTGTAAGAGGAGTTTTTGGCTGATCCGATGGGTTTTTGAGACGAAAAGTGGAAGTTTTTCTTTAAATAGGGAAATGGTAAAAGATTTTTAAGGGGATAAGGTGGTTCATTTTTAAGGTATTTCTATTTCTTGAGTTTCTTTTTGGAATATCTGTTTTAGTTTGCAAGGTTGGCCACCTTGTTTTCCGGAAAGACAAACCCGGTTGGCAAGATAACAGAATCGGTAGCAATTCCCTACGATTCGCAAATTGGGAATAATGTGAGGAAGGAAATGAAAGTTTTGCATGAAATTGATGTATTTTTAAAATTATCGCTTAGAAAAGCTGTTTTGCAGTTTTTCTGGATTATTTGCAAACAAAAATTTACACTTTTTATTATTTTCTTAATGTAGTTAGAAGAGAAAATAGGTAAAGAAGATGGATTATTTTTTACGGATTATTCTCAAGTATTATTTTATCGGTACTAGTTAGTTGATCGAAGATAAACTCTTGGCATGAAGGGATACCGGTTTACACAACCTCAAAATACTATTTATTTTTGTTTATCTTTCTTTGATTATCTTATTATATTCCTGGGAATCCCCGGAAGTATGTCTTCCTCCTCTAAAAAAAGTTCATCTACTAATAGATTCAAACGATACGCAGATGAATACGATCCAATAGCCGTTGGATCTATAGACGGTGAGTCATTTGGTAATCCCTTCCCTGACTCTAATTTCATAAACAATCTCATTGATCCAGGTCAGGATGCAACGCCCCACGACAGAGCCTTAACGCGAGCCATCAACAGCTCCTACAGTCCCAAAGCTACGGGGAATCCCCGAAACACCGTGTTCGTGGGACGCCTCTTCCGGGAGACAGATGAGGTGAAGTTACGGAGTAAGTTCCAGCGCTTTGGGGACATCCTGAAGTGTCGGGTGGTGCGAGATTTGATCACTGGGGCTTCAAAGAACTACGCCTTCATTGAATTCCAGACACGGGAGTCGGCAATCGAGGCGTATGACGCCATGAACGGCGTCACTGTGGACGGGGCGACGCTGCTGGTGGATTTTGAGTGGGAGCGAAGGATGACAGGGTGGAAACCGAGACGGTTGGGTGGGGGATTTGGTGGCAAGAGGGAGTCCGGACAGTTGAGATTCGGATGCAGAGATAGACCCTTCCAGCGTCCCAGGAGCAATCCATTGGACTATCGGGAGATCTTTAGGCACAAGAAGGCGCAGAAGAAGTGAAAAATCGGAAAATTTCCGGAAAATTCCTTGAAAATGAACAGATATTTTGATCTAGTCGTCATTGTTAATTTGGCGGTTGCAGGTGACCTTTGAAGCGCTCCCAGGTCCCAGGAAGAAATGTCCAGAAAATGAAGTTCTCTGCCGAAAAAGCGAGGAAAATGATGCTACATGTTGAACATGATTGAATCCAACATATTTTGTGAGGACAATCTGATCCCTAATGGCTATGGTGGTCTGGGACCTAAAAATGTTAAGAAATTACTCTGAATTATATACTTTCTACATATGGAATTAAGATTTTGGATTTTAATAAAGAGAAAGGATTGATGAAAAAAAATTGTGGGTGTTCTTATAGTTTTGCAAAGCTCATTGGGGTGGAGGAACCACTAATGAACAGTGCCCTACTCATGGACAACTAAAATTTAATGGCAAATTTGCCATTATATTGGCTTCAAATAAGTTTAAAAGCATTACTAATTCTGTCTGTTACCACCTAATGAAGCCGAAAGCGCCCTTTGTTTGATATACAGTAGAGTTTCCGTAATTCGCGCAATTGGGACCCAATTTGACAGAAATGTTAACTCCGTAATCCGCGAAATTTTCAAAATATCGAACGGTTTTTAGATCGGAATTGGAATGATGCACAAAAAATAATGTCGAAAGCTTTTATTTTATTGATAAGGGTTGTGCTGGTATGTTTTCTTTTCATTTTAACACATAAATGTTGATCAAACTTAACTTTTTCACAAAATAATTGACGAACAAAAAATATTCTCGTACATCATTTTTTAAACAAATAATTTTTGAATACAACGGCTGAAACCAGCTGAAACCGATGAGACCGCGGATTATCGAAACTCTACTGTAAATGTTTGGCTATACATAAATATATACATGTATATTTGTTAGAGAGAGAGAGAGAGATTTGAGAGGCGGAAAAAGAAGATGAAAGAAAAAGAATCATATTTCCAAGAACGCAAAGTTATAATCAATTGAGAATTTAATTTATCCTTAAAGAATTGGTAGCAATCATTCATATTTCTTTCCTTTTATAAGCTCTATATCACAAAGTGTTAAATCAACTGTGAATGTCGAATTTGCAATGTCCCATGAGATGTATTATAGATGAAATACTTTTTTTTTGCTTTCTTATTTAACTATATTCACCATTTGATCCATTTTTTTTATTTAAATATGGCAAGATATTGAACTAACATTTCTATATAGGAGTTTTCTTTTTGAAATATGGTTTTCTTTTTTTTTGGATGTGCGTGATGAAAACGTGGGAGCTCTTCTTGTAACTTGATTATAATATTTAATAGATAGATGTAGGTTATTTTCAATTAAAGGTTCTGGCGGATGAAATTGACGGGAAATGATAGCGATGTACATAACATACATATATAGACTTGTCTGCAGGAGATGAAGTTTTCACAGTAACCTTTCTGACAATCAAAGATCTTTGATTGGTGGATTGCGGGGGGTAAGACAGGACCGGAAAATTACGATGAAGGTTATGCCTAAAAATATCTCAAAAGATATATTGTATGTCTATACCTACAATATTTTTTTTATTAAATGGTCCTATATTAGGAAGAGGATAAAAGAGCTGAACTTCAGTGTTAAATCACGAGGGGTAGAATATAAATTTGATTTTCCATTCGTGTATCATGGATTTTTTTTTCAAATTTTGATTGGAGAGAGAAAGAGAGCGAGAGAGTGAGAGATGAGACTTTTACCTTTGGTACGATATTAGTGAAAATGTAATATTTGTCTATTTCTCTTTTGCTGCCACACTTTTATGTCTCTTCACATACGGCCAAAAGGACTGGGCTACCCTTGTACAAAGTTTAGTCGAAAGTGGTGGTTGTACGTGGACAGCTCAAGTGCAGGTGGTTATAAATTTGCAAAAAAAAAACCAAAAAAAAAACAACTTTAAAAAAGTCGAAAAAAGACGCTAAACAAATACCGTGAATGCAAGATTTCAGAAAAAAAATGAAATGAGAAATTTTTAAAATTTTGCAATTTTCCTCTCTACATAATTTTTTAATATTTGCTCTTGTAATTCTTCTTGATTTCTTTCGTATTACGAGACTTTTGTAAATATAACAAAAGAAACTTTAACTTATATTTACATTTTTTTGATATTCTCTTCACTTTGACTTGAGAAAATTGATGATGTGTTGAAAGTTGATGAGTTTTATTATTACTTGTGTAATTATTTTTGTGCATTGGAATCGCAATATGTTTATAAATATTATTATTATTATTATTTTAATTCTCTGGTGTTATGCTTTTTCTCATGTTGAAAACATTCTTTAGGTGTTGAAGAGATTTCAGTTTAGTTGAAGGTTTAATTCACATTCTGTTATTTTAGTTTTTCCTCTCTCACTATATATTCATCTTACTTGCAAATACAATCATGAAAAACATATTTTTCATCTCTATCGATGAGCCTGTGAGAATAAATTGCTGAATGGTTTTACATTATTTCCTTTCTTTCACTCCCTTGTTGATGTTTTTTTTTATTGTTCGAGAGTTCAAACACAATTGATTTTTTTTTTATTATTATGCTGCGGGAAATAAGAGGAATTGTTGATGTTCATTCTTTTTCTTGTTTTCTTTCTCTCATTCTCCTTACAGGTTGACAACAATTCTGTGGCTGAATATGTGCCCCACTCTCCAAATCAACAAACTTTCAATCAAGTAAGTTCACATAAATTGGATTACAAAACCCCGACTGAATGGAAATGTGTAGAAATTTTTGAGAAAAGAAAAATTGAAAAGGCAAATAAGTCACAAAGAAAAATTTCTGAGTAAAGAATTTCCATCAGAAATGATTTTGCCCAAAATTTTCATAGCGCAAAAACTTTGTAAAATCAATAGAAAGACATTGAAAAAGAAAGACATTTTTAGCAATATGGAAAAAAAATTTGTACATTTTTCATTTATGTTAAATGAATGTTAAAAAAAATACAAATTCTCCTTGTCCCGGAAAAAAAAGGTTAAGCAAAAACGAATTGAGCAAGAGAACATTGTGACAATGATTGACAATCGGGTATCGATTCGAATGTCAATTGTGTAATAATCCATCTGTATTTTTCTCTCTCTCGTAATTGTAGTTTGATGACTCGACATTTACACACTTCAATACGACAAATTTGGGCTCATTGAATCAGCAACAGCAACAGACGACAAGTTTGTCAAGTTTAAGTTCAAGTTTACCGAACAACGCTAGTATAGTAACATCAATGAATTCAAATTCAAATGCAATGAGCCCATCTTCGCCGCAGCAACAGGCTCAGGCAGGACAGTCTCAGCAGCAAGCAACAAGTCTCCAGACACCAAATACCCCAACAAGTATTCCGGAAATTGTTTTCACAGGTGAGGTTGTGGAGCATTGAAAAATTAAGAAGCGATATAAACTCAGCTTAATCATAAGAGCTTTTATATTTCACTCCATTTATTTACTGAGTAGAATATTTATGGCTAATCATGTAATTTTCCCTCTCATGTAGACTTTTCATCGGCAAGTTCAGAATTTACAAAGGGTGAGTACGAAGGTATCATTGAAATTTTTACTGAAATTTGATATTTGTGTAATTTTCCCCTTTTAAATTATCATAATTGAAAGTCTAATTCAATTTACCCTCTTCTCAATATTACCTTTTTATATTATATATTTCTGGTGCAAGGTTTTTATTTCTCTCTTTTTTTTTCTTAGTTTATAAATTTAATTTTAGTTCTTACTTTATTATATAATGATTAATTAATGTAGAAGCTAAAGCAAGTAATGTGACTTTCCACAAGAAATAGGTCTTCTGGAGAGATATCTGTACAATTAAGTGTGTCTCTTAAGTGGATGATGATGGAATGCAGGAAGTTCCGGATGCAAACATTTTCTCATTTAATTAACAATTTTATTTTTGGTAATCATTTATTTTAATTTTCTTTCTTTTTATTTAATATATTTTATAGTCTATTAAAAGTTTATACACTTAAATTTCCTCAAATTGAAAGTGCTCGAGAATTGTCGTCTCATATGGAAATTTTACTGTATGGGATGAGGATTCAAATGGAGCGTATATTTTAATTTTTGCCTAAAAATGAAATATATTCAGTAGTTTTTGGCTGTGTGACAATTTTTTTACTAATAGATTCTCTTTTTCTCTCCCCATTTTTTTTCATTCATTTGAAAAGACTTATTTGGTGACCCACTAATGCCACTGGAACTGGAATTGGGGCCAATTGATGTTGCTGGCTTTCAAATGCTCACAAATCCTAGTGCAACAATCATTGCTGATCCAAATGAGGAAGACAACTTTAGGACGTCAGATTTACACTAAATTGAGAGACAATGAGATGAAGAAGGAGAAAAAAAAATCGGTGAAGTGATAATGCGTTAAGAGAGATAAAGGGAGGAATTTCTCAAAATGTAAAACATTGAGTAGTTATTTTGTTCCTTAGTTTTTAAAATCTTTTAGTAGGACAAATGATGAATTATATTTTATAAGGCAAAGACATTTGAAAAATGAATGATAAACAGTTTATCTTAATTGTTACTTTGTAAGTCTCTATGTGCAATTTTCTTAAAAAAAAAACTAAAAGTTACATTTAATTCTTTTTTGGTTGTTATAGGTTTCTTAATTGTGTATATTTGATAAGAAAAAAAGGAAAAGATGAAAAATAGTATAACTATTTTTTGTACTAAGTATAAAACATGTAGTTTTTAACATATCTCGGTTAATTACTTAAATTAAGTTTTTTTTTTAGATTACGACCACTTCATTAATGGAGATAATATAAAAGTTATATTGCTAAATAAATGAAAAAAAGTGTTTTCTTGGTAAATATATAAATAGTCCGGATTTTTCCCTACAAATTTTTCTCAAAAAAAAAACATCATTTTACTTTTTGAATTTTAACAGAGTGCCATATCAAAGTTTGTCAAAATTTTTGAATATCAACCCATAAAATGCACATTTGAAAAGGAAAGAAATACAAATTAAAAAAAATTGATGCACCCATCCAGTAAATGTTATAAGATGAAAAAGAATAAAAGTCTTTTAATATCTTGTCGTGTGAAACAAACTCTTTAAATCATATTTCCAGCAAGAGATAACAAAAGATTAAAAAAAAATAAAAAGAATATTTCTCCCCAAAAATTACTGATGATGTGAGTATATAATTCATGTTGCAGAAAATCTATTAAATCTCTAACTTTTCCTCCTCTACCATCTTCTGAGAGTCAAAAACAAAAGAAGAAAGTATTTCCATGACTTTTCCGGGATTACATGTAATTGTGAAGAGTTTAAACTTTGGAAGTTTCTTATTTCTGACTTTTGTGGATAAAAATGAATTAACAAAAAATGTAAAAATCTTGTAATCATTGTAATGTGCGACCAATTTAAAGACTGAATTTAAGAAATTCGAGAAATTTTCAGCTAAAATTTTGTAAAATTCATTCGTAGTGGCTTCAATCAATATCGTTATTACTCACGCAAGAGAAAAGATAATCTTCACAATTACATCTGACAAAATTTCTTTTTTAACCACTCTGTTCAGCAAAATGTTTTCTATCTCTGAGGTGACACGAAATATCCATTATTATGGTTTATTATCAGTGACCATCGCGAGTCTATATCCTCTTACATGCACATTGCTGTTATCTAAATGTCTCATTCTGTTGTTCAGATGACATAAAAGCTGTTTTAACTTCACAAATAAATAAATTTTACCAAAATTATAAAATGAAATGTTAGTGTATATTTACAAATATAAAAAAAAATTGGAAGAGAGTCTATATTTCACAAGGAAAAATATAGATAAATTGTTCAGAATGTGCGCAGCCCGGAAAAATGAAAAGAGTTTAAAAAAATAGCAAAAATAAGAAAAAAAAACTTGATAAAATTAAGACCCCTACTCTCTACAAAATACTATGCATGTGAATAAACATATTAAAAAATCGATCATTCGTAAATGGTTTTTTGTCTCAGCATAAAAAGAAAGATTCTCTACAATGTACATTTTTTCCGTAGAGAAATTTACAAAAGTCATTCATGAAAAGAAATTTCTTTTATCAACACATTAATTTAGATAAATTAACATTTTTGAAAAAAGGTATAAAAGAAGAACAAGTGAACTTGAAAATTTGAGAAAATTGTGTAAAAAATATTCTTATATTTAGTGCATTCGCAATTCGGCCAAAATGACATATATTTACATGAAGATGAAAGTAAAAGAAAAAAAAATGAGGAATACTTAAGCGAGAAAAAAAGAACTTTATAATGTATTGAGAAAAAATACCACTGATTTATATTAAATTGTACATTTAATACGTTTTTTATAAAATCAATTACTTAGTGTATTGTAACATGTAAAGAATGAAACATATACCCATTATACATGAGAAACGAGCGTCAAAAATTATGTAAGTTGATGAGAAATTCTTAACAGACGAAGATTTTGCTTTTAACCACCTCCGTGAAACTTTTATTTTTCCGCTGCAGTTTTATTTTTTTCTACACTCTCAAGCAACACAAAGAAAAAGCACAAGAAATTAGCCAGAATGGAGTCAATTAAAAAAAATGTAGCTAAATTAAAGATCCGACGAAATAGAAAATTTTCATTATTTAATCCTTTCGAAAAAAAATCCCTCGAAAATCCCTTTTTATACTTAAATATTAATTCGAAAAATATAGATAATTTTCTAAAAAAAAAACATGAGGAAGAAAAATATTTTTCAAAAATTCTTTTTCTTTTAAAATACGTGCGCACAAATTGCTTTCATAATTACAAAAATGGAAAAACAAGTGAATGAAAAGATTTTATGAACATTAAATGAAGTGTTGAAGAAAAATTTAAATTTTACTTATATATAAATCTATAATGAATATAAGAAAAATTCAATCTGAATGTATGAGTTGTTGTCATATTTTGTAAATAAAATCAAATTTTAACGATAAACAAATTGTTTTTCTTCTTTTATTAGAATCTTTTCCTTTAAGTTTCCGCTCTACATATGACGAGCTTCTTCCATTGAACAATTTTCCCCATGGTTCATCGGATGATGAAAACTCTCAATATATCCTTCCGCTTCTTCCGTGAGGTACGTACCTAAATACCCCTCTGACTCAACCGGGACTAATCTTCATAACTCTTTTTCCCATCATGAAAGAGAACGAGGAGAAGCATAAACACTGCCCAGACTCGAGTATTTGCCTGAGTGTGATAGGGTCCTAATCCAGAGCTGATATTTCAAACGGGAGCTGTTATAAGGCAGAATAGAATTTAGGTAAATTTACTTTTTAACCTGCTTTTTATTACACAAAATTATTCTTATACAATTTCTTACAGAACTTGTATACTTCACTTAAATTTTATGCTTCTCAAAAATTTGTCTTTGATAAGAAAAATAATAATTTAAGAAAAGCTCGATATTTTCACAAACGACAATATTAATGATTATACTTGTATCCCTTGGGATACACTTTCCTGGCCTTGCAAAACTCCAGCCCCCGAGTTATATAAGGACCAAAGATACTGTTGTGAAACAACAAAAACTCGTATTATTTTTTTTTTTGCTTTTCCATCATCTCTTTTTTTTCTCTCAAACGAGGTACTTTTCCTATATGAAGAATAATTATAAATTATCAGAGATGATCGCTGATCCCATATAAATTTTGGTTGGAAGACACATAGGTACTCATGTTATAATTAAACCCTTCATTTGTCCTCCACCAAGAGATGTAAAGAATATCTTTTCTCACTTTCCGCTGTGAGGAGATTTCGAGTATATCTTTCTCTTTCTCCTCTCTTCTCGTCTTCAACGAGATACGAATAATTCCCTCAATTCATACATCTCTATGATATTGCCCTATACTTCTTGCTTATGAATCAGAGAAGCTTTTGAGACACTTAAAAACCGCAGAAATGCGCATAAAAAGTAATGTATTGAACTTCCCAAAAGTTCTAAAGGGAAAATGAAGCATCCAACGCATGAATTGTGTAAGTCACGCCGAAATTCTATTCTTAGTAACAGGCTTAGCATACAACGCAGAGAATTGGATGGTTTGAAGGCAAATGCAAATTAGGAGGATGATAGCGTTAGAGGGCAGATGCTTGAAACTAATTTTCCCCACCCACCTCCAGGTATCCGGTATAAAAGGGGGGAATTTACATCACTCATTAGACTAAATCTTCGATCGCCTTACGGGAGCGTCTCTGTAGGACTAAAATTACTTTAAACATATTCCCTTTTTGTGTTACGCTCTTCGGGACCAAACTGAGAGCTGTATCCCGGTAAAGTTTAATGAATAAATAATAAAAGAGTGGATTATTAAGTTCAGACAAGTCTTTTTAATTGGAAGTCCCCGGTTTCCGCCGCCAATAACACGTGTGTGAGAAAATAAAATTTCGAGAATTGACTATCATTTGTGAGGAACATTCGAGTGTGACGGGTGTTCCCGGTCTTGACCATCTACTATCAAGATCAACCCCCTACATTTTTAATTTCTTCCGCGTCACAAAAATCGTAATTTACTGTGATATCCCTAGTTTCTAATTGTATATAATTCTCTCTTTTATAATTATTCTCCAAAAATTCAATTCCTTTATTTTCCTCTTCAATAATATTGTTTCTATTTTTTCTTTTTTTATGATTGAATCTGTTGATTTTTTCCGAGATTTCTTTAGAATTTGAACCAGGGTTTACACTTTCAATGAATCTTTTCCATACTTCTCTTTTCGATTTTCTAATTTCTGTTTTTAATATAGCCTTTATTCTTCTTAATTCAATTGCATTATATAAGGTTTTATATTTCATATAGATCTTAAATTTTTCTTTTTTTACTTTCCATAGTCTTGAGATTTTTTCAGTCCACCAGTATTTCGGAATATATTTATCATTATTGTTTCCTTTTAAAGTTATAATGTTTCTGTTTATAATTCTTTCTATCTCGCCCTCGAAATTATCAATGTCTGAAATATCTTTTAAATCTAATCTCTTGATTTCTTGTAATACTGCT
>CAKKOB020001012.1:0-20779 GCA_918844115.2 Phlebotomus perniciosus | reverse complement strand
TTGCCTTTCAGCTCTGTGATCTCCTCCTTCATGTCGAAAAATCTGTATATTCTAAATTGATTGCTCAATAATTCGGTGTCTACTAAAGCGAGCCTCATATCATCATTCTTGTAGTGAATCATGTGGAAAGCAAAGTGATTATTACTGTCGAACATAATAACTGTGGCAACGCAACTTTTACTCTCTTTAAATCATCCGCGCCATAGTCAAAAAATGCAGGTGAACAGAAAAACAATTTGTACTCTCCTATTCAAAGTGAAATTTCAAATGGTGGCGTGGTAAAAGAGAGCACAACGGATAGTTTCAATTTTCTTTCGCCACTTTGTAATTGCCCATGTCCAATTTTGATATTTTAATAATTGATTTTCGTGTTGAATTATTAAAATCAATATCTTATTTTAGCACTCTCAATGCCATGGCAAATGAGAGTAAAATGATTTTCACCGTGGCGAGATATACTTTTTTTTTCCTATTCACCTCTTATATTGGCTTCCTTTGGCACTGCCACATTTGCGGCACTTCCAAATGGAAATGTTTTCAAAGAAGAATTATTAATGATCTCGCGCAGGGACAAAAACGACGATGTCATTGCGTTGAGTGTCTCTTTACTCACCAATATCTCATGAAACAAATTAATAATTTTGTCATCATGATTATGTATTGGGAGACAGTGTCTTGCGCATAGCTGCAAAATACTAGATATATTTCAGTTATTAGAAAGTCTCTTTGTCATCGCAATAAATGGGGAAATGAATAAATTCTTCTGGGTATAATTTCCAAAAGGAAAAATGTCAACGTGAGGCATTTGAATTGCAATACATAAATATGAAATAATTTCTCAGCGAGTTCAACTATTCAACAAGGAGTATTAATGGTCGGATGGTGATGCCACTCAATTGCAGTTGTCAAATTATTCTTGCATTTTCCACTGCAACTCGATCATCGTCCACCAATTTTATCACACGCGAATAAAATTCTCCTCTCGCCGGAGCTAAACCTAATGGAGAGGATATTGAATGCCGCATGCAAAATGCTTCTCTATGTTACCAAAGTGTACAACCATTTAGTATACAGTGATCGTAGATAAGTCGTATTAATTGTGCATATTCACGCAAATTTGTATACATGTACTTCATTGTTCACTTTCGATGACGAAATAAATGATTTTTCCCTTGCGCGGTTCCCAATCATTCAGAGATTGTGCTCACTCACAGCCAGAGATCATGGGGTCATCATGTAATGAATGAAACATTAAAATCATCTCTAATAGACCATAAACTCAAATCCATATTTGTATATTAAAATGGGCGAACACTGGGTTAGACTTTCCGAGGGGATCATGATCGAGAAATTGCGTCTCATGAGATCAAGACTTCCCTTTTCGAAATGGGAGAAAATATGATTATTACCTAATAAAATATTACCCAGTTCAAATGTTACTTCCTGGTTACATTGCAGCATCTTACAACTCAATTTTCACTAGATTTTCCCGCGTATTCGTCACACAATCCCATCCATGGTAAAAATTGTCTGATCATCGATAAAATCACCCATGCGATTCACTTTTCTCCTTGCACCCAATAATTAATGCCCATCTTTGCCAAACTCATCTCGCCAACATCGTGTAATGATCGAGAAAACGATAGTGATTGATAGTCTGATCGATCGCCTCAGTCAAAATATATGGGATACTGCAGCAACTGATAAACTTATTGCTGACGAAGAAAGTTTCCAAGTGCGATAAATCATTTGCAACACAATGCATCACTCACAGTGGAGAAAGAGAGCTTTATTTAAGTAACCTTCATTGCTACTCCTTCTTTACAAATTCACTTTAACTTGACAATTAAATTCCTGAGGAACATAATGGCTAGGCAAATGCAATAACTGCGGGAATCAGAAATTCTTCTAATCATGCGTTTCAATAGTCTAAAAGCTTTCTGTTGCTCTCATTGGTGTTAATTTCTCAGGAACTTGCTGTGAAATGCACACCTAAAAATATTTCTGCGTAGTACGGAAAGGCTAATCATGCGACTGGCAATCAATCACCGGTAAAAGAACCTCATCTTGGTCCAGGGAGTGTCCACTGAGAATTTTTCTCATCCATAAGAAGCATTACATGTGTAGGCATATCCGGACAAGACACAATTTCTCATTGGGCACACAATTTAAATGCGAAACTTCTGTATATTTTTCTTATCACCCCTTGAAATGACAGGAATTCATTTCTTTCTTTTTATTCCTACGTGCATTTCAAAATAAAGTGCAATCCGGTGGATTTTTTTTAACGGTTAGCGGCATTTGAACATTTTCTGCCTCCGGGGTGATTTTACTCTGCGATCGAGTAATTTGTGTATATATTTATAACTTTTTCCTGGAAATCACTCGGTCACGATTGTCTCTGTCAACTTACACATATGGTAAAGGAGATTTTCAGAGAATGCCAAGAAGCTGAAAAATTTTTCAACTGAATCTCACTTAAAGTGTATGCCACCGCAATTTACACACGCATAAAGATATGTTTGTCAAATTGATGAGGAAATTTCCCAAACATTTGAATACCAAAAGAGACAGTAAATGTGCATAAAACAGATCTCTTCTCAATTAATTAAATACGTAAGAGTATGAGAAATGTCTTTACCCTCCTCATTACTGTCTTAATTGATGACAAATTTCACTTACGCCTTTCTGCATTTCATTCCGCCAGATAAATCTATCATCAGACACTTTGAACTCTACCGGAAATGATATTCACATAAATATTGCGCAATTTGAACTTTTCCTCCCTACTCTCATTAATCACATACATTTTGTCTCGATAATATAGCGCTTTTTCACCATTTCTCCATGATTTTGCATGTAAACCGCAATTCAGTCCTCCTTTGAGGGCAATTTGCATTTAATATCCATCATGTATGAATTTTTCTTCTCATGAAAGACCAACCGAAAGTGATGAAGAATCCCAGGTATGAAAATACAACATGCTCAAGATCTCAGGCCCAATAATTGCAAAAAAAAGAATTTAAAAATAAAATCGCAACTGAATTTGAATACACTCTGGGTGAGATGAGAAAATTTGAAGAAGATAAAAAAGCAAACATTCTCTCACGAAATCATTCATAAACATCCACCTTTTGACTTTGAAGTCCGATGCTTTGCACAAAAAATCAAAACATTGGAAAATCAGGTTAATTCCTTCTTTCAGAAAATTCCACAAATAACACCCATCGTCTCACCATTCGCTTTTGTATAATTGTGACAAATATACTTTTACCGCGACATTAACATAAATCTTGTATATGTGGATTGAATTGTGTGAAAAGCGCAAAGAAATGCCGAAAGTGATGATTCTGATCGGTGAAAGCTTCTTGAAATTCCATCGGCTCAGTATATCAGGTGAATTACGGTTTTCAGCCAGAAGGTAATCCACCTCTCGCGAGATCTTCTCCGAAGACACTATAGCAGATAATACCCATTCATCTCATCATAAAAATTTGTAAAGTTTAAGAAATAAATATGTCAATAATTAAGTATGCTTAAGTGCACTGGTTTCTCACATATGGATGATGATTTTCTTCTTTTCCTTTGCCTTTTTTTCATGCACCAGCCACGCCAATAATTACTCTCGTAAAACCACCCAATGAACCACTTTCCACACAATATTGCATGCAACGAGTTATCGGGAAGAAATCTCAAGCACCACCTCAAAAGATATTCTTCACTCTTTTGTAATGCAGCATCTTGAGACAGACTTGAGAGCGCGATTCAACAATTATTTATGTTTATTTTTTTAAATATTGCCATTGAATTTGCATACACATCTCGAGTCATGAGATAAATGGTCCCTTAACATTTTAATTTATTCAATATACTATATGTCACATATGGCTAGCTGGAAAATGTGTTTACAACAAAATGACATTTCTTATTAAAAATCGTAACACATTGAATGTTAAGTGATTAAGAATGACACAATATTCAAGTTATTTTTTAAAATATAAATATTCCAGCTAGGTAGTTTAATATTGACTTTATTTTTTGATGACGATATGATAAGCAGAGGTAATTTATGTCCAGGTAGTTAATTCTAATTAAAATGTTGTAAGTTTAATAATATTAGAAACTTTTCTTTGAAAATATTCCTTTTTGTATGCTTGGTTTGGTTGAATCTTATCTTGTTTTTAATACACTTTCCATAAATAGCCACTAATTTTCATTTATTTCTTAAAACTTATAATAAAGATAGCCTATATTATATGGGTTTTACCGGTTTCAACTAAAACCACTAAAACACTCATTTTGGGCGAATAGACATTATAATTCGATTTCGAGTAGACAAATTTTTGAAAATAAAGAATTCCCCGATTAGTCTCTGAGATAAAGGCTATAAACAACTGTATAGTCTGTTAAACATAGAAAATTGTATTATGTGCACTTCAATGTTTTCTCAAGCAATGACTAAATAATAATTAAGAAAGTAAATTTAGTGCAACGTAATGATGACATAATAGCATTTATACAATTTCCACAGCACTTCATTTGTGTGAATAAGTGATTAATTGTCGCTTTGTGGTAAGCATCCCTCGAGGTAACCCTTGATCTTTACTTGTGGACCAATGAGACTTGTATGCGGGTATAAGGAAAAAGTGTATGAAAAAAAGTGGAGTATATCAATTTAACCCTATAATCCAAATACAAATAACTATCATTAGTCCAAGTGAAAATAAAACTTCACTCTCTACTTAAGTGATGAATTGCAAAACCGCGAAGATTATCCCTGAAACATTGAGTGAGGCATTCATTGGATTCCCACAAGATATAAATTATGGGTAATATTTGAGAGTGTGAAATACATCGGAGCCGAAATGTCTTAGAAGAAAGTTATAAAATTAATTATCGTTTAAAGATTTTTCTATTGATAGTAAAACTATGAAACAGGTTTTGGAGATTTAAATCTAACATTCAATCCCATGTATGATGGCTATCAGGCTTTTTCATTTCTTCTTCATCATGGCTTTTTAGACATTCTTGTTGAAAGGAAAGCGAAAATTGCTTAATTGTTGGATGTTTTTGTTTTCGTTCAAATTCAAACGATGGAGATTCTCGATACTTTTAGAATTCTTTCTCGCATGGAGAAAGTGAAGAAAAATTGATGTTAGAGGATAGAGAATTAACCCACAAGTTGCTCTTGAAATTGGAGAGTTTTTGCTATGATATTAAATTTCAGCATACCTATTTGGAATTGAAGCGCATGGATAAATATGGCCAATTTAAGTCTATAGATTGTCGCTAATGCAATAACATATAAGCCAAAGAGTTGAAAAGTGGAAACGAGCACAAAATGATGTCAATTTGATGAATTACCACGAGAATATCCACGGAAAAGTAGAATGTTTATTATAAAATGATTTCTTTAGTATATTTATTATACGCTACACCGCCTCAGTCAGCGTCTATGTCACTCTTTTGAGGTCTCATTATTTCGCGAAGGAGCACAAGAGTAGACTAGTAATTACTCAAATATCAAACATAACATCCACTTCTAATTGTAACCACAATGTGATTGTTAAGGAAGATCCACTTTATGTAATTCGGTTAATGGCACTCGTTTGTACTTTTCATAATTGACAGTTTTTTGCTCATATGTTCTTCTTGAAGTTCATCGAGGAGAAATGCCATCTCCCCACATGAATCGGTGCTGTGATCAGCATATTTTATCATCGGACACTATTCTGTCATGATGGGAAGTGTCGTCCGGGGTAAAAGTTGGAAAATGAAGAATGGTTGAATAATAAACTCACCGATCCACATGCACATACACGCCTGATGTCTTCGATGAGTCTGGCTCCTGGTGCTAAAAACTCTGCCTCGAAGCGACTGAGATTTCCATGGAAGGTGCACACCAGAAGATCACGGGCCTGGCGTACGAGCAGCGAACGCACATGGTCATGATAGCCTGGATAGAGATGACTCAGATATCTGTCCACCAACGTCGCAACACTGCCACCGTCCTGCAAAAAAAGTCACGGTGTCTTTAAGCTTTGCATTATATCACAGCAATTACACGATGATATATTTCATGTAGATAAATTGCATGTATAAGCAAGGGAAATTTGTCTTCATTGAAGCTTTTCAAGAATATACTTTATTGCTTATACGGCTTTTTTTTCTTTCGTCTTTCATGAGTTACAACATAAGACGGTGACTTGAAGAAATCATTAGTAAACGTAAAGATTCAAGTAAAAGTTGAGCAAATAAACAATGATTCGTACGAATGAAGGAGGACACATGGTGAAGTTAATTTGCCAAATGAACTGTAAGATTATCAATATTCTTAAGCACTTTATTTAAAACTTGAGAACTTATGAGTCCTGTATGAACTGAATGGTCAAATTTTCATCTTTCCTGCTTTTCATTGACAAAATTACCGTAAAAATTATCGCACCTACTGAAATATTCTGCCAAATTACGTGCGTATACTACTTCAAAATATCACCCAAATTTGATCTCATTCCTATAGTTCTCACTCAAATAATCACTGCTTTCCTAAGTCAGTCACGCATAAGACTTTAAACACCCCAAAATTCTTCTGATTCAAATTTTCCTTAAACATAAAAACCATGCATTTTTATCTATTTTATCACACTGTGAGATTTATTGAGTGACTTGCCGACTTTCAAGAGGGAAGATGGTGAATGCAAAGTCTTGTACATCACTATTGAATGAAGATTGAAGTGGTGATTAAGTGATTACATGTGAAACGGCTAAAGATGACAATTTTCTCCCAGAGTTTCTCTTATGTGCACGCACTTTCGGAAATGTCTCATCTTTTTCCCCATTCAATAGCCTCTTAACTGATCTCTTTGAATTTGGGGAACACCCTCCTAAGTTTTGGGTGAAACCTTTTGATGATACGCGATACGGAAAGGAGTTGTTTGTCTCCGAAATTTGTTGGTGGTCCTCACAATCGATTCCCCTATGTTCAATTTCTATATGGCTTGTACCTTTTGGTAACCCCCGCGGAGTTGAGAAGAGGAAAAAGAGCCAGCATAAAAAATGGTTCCAAATGTGTAAATAAATAGAGAAGAGGAAGGGCATAGTTGAAGAGTAAATACAAAATAATAATTTAGTGTATAACCCCCTCATTGAGGTCTATTCATTTGCAGCTGAACTCCCTTCAATTTAACGTGGATTGTGCGCGAATAAACACCATAAATAAAATGAGGATCATCTGGGTGGGATGTAAAGTGACGTAAATTTTCCATTTGTTTGATCATAGGCCTCTTGCACTGGCCTTAAGGTGGATTAATAGAGAAATTTATGTGTGTAAAGTAAATTCTTGAAAGATGACAGGGACACCAAAGCAAAAGGAAGATCAATGGAGATTGTCTGTTTCTCCGTGCGATGGTCACAATTTGCCGGGTTATTTTATTTTAATCAGAAAATTATCATCATATTTTTCGCAAAATGCTTGAACATTGCCAGCTACTAAATAAAATGCATCTTCGCGTCTGCCATGCGTGTGTCTGCATTTTTTGCTGGCGCGCGCAATTCTGCCGTGATTGAAATTTATTAGTTGGAAGGCATGGATCTGATCGTTTGCAACTGTTTACCATTTCATGAGATTTCTTTGCCACCGTTTGTGCTGATCGTTCATCAAAGGTACGATGATTGGCTCCACCAGAGTGCAAGACGATCGAAAATTTATTGTTTTCACCATTGCAATCGTCATCTCACCATCATCACAGGCAAAGCATCTCACATTGCTGCATTTTCAATCAAGCATCATCGTGATGTATCATTCTCATCACTCAAAGACACACATAACACGGTTTAGGTTATATAAAGTGATGAAACGTAAACGTAACCGATAATATGTCTTATTTAATTATATCCGATACAAAACAAATTCTATTTCCTGTTTGATCCTGGCAATATCCCGTACGACGAAATGAAGTTGAACCGTCTTCAAAAGGAATAAAGTATTTCAATATTTCACTTCTGCCTCAACAGCAAGTCAAGATCAAGCTGTGATATTCATTCATCTCAAAGAAGTGCTCTTTGGGGTCTGAGTAATAAATTCCCGCATCTGAAATTGCGTCAATGCATTAAGTGTTAGCCTGATTAATGCATTTGCTCGGTGAGTGTTTTACAATTGCTCCTAAGAAGTTGTAAAAAATGATGCTGGCACGGGTTCATCTGTTGTATTCCACAAGAATATAATTGAATATGGTGTATGCGGAAGTTTTATAAGTTTGCTACGAAAAAATCCTCAATGAAATTAAATTGCTGTTGAGCATTAAAATTACAATAACGCTTCGGAAATGCCCCATTCACTGGGAAAGAAGTCTTTATTGATAAACTGGAATTAAGAGTGGCTCTGAATGAAGTCAAAAATTATCCAATTTAGTTGTCGCTGTAAAATTCTTTACATATTCATCATTTGCATGGGAGAGCATAACTTCCCATAAAACACATAATTGGACTTCTCTCAATAGTGAAAATTGCTGTAAAAGTTGCCAAAAGGGATTTCAATTAAATATATACAATAATCTGAAGAAATGCATTTGAATTGGTCTGTTATTTTGCATCCATGCATATTTATGCATATCAAATAAGCAGCAGGGGTCATGATTACAGTGCGTATATGAGTGAAATGGTTTTAATGCGTCCGTGTGCCTTATTTTTGAGTTGAAGTTGCATAAGATTAAAGATTTTCACAGTTATAAGCAATCGATTACAGATTTTATTTTATTTTATGTAATTTTTGATTTATTAGAAATAAAATTCGACAAATGTGAATTATTTATTGCAAAACTTATTAAGAAAATAAAAATAAATAAAATTCAAAAATCATAATTTTATCATGCGTGACTGCGTTAAAATTTAGTTGAGTGATATAATAACCAGGTAGCCATTATTAGCCATAAATTAATTTTGAACTGTTTTTCAAGTCCTTTTTAGGAATAGAAATTTCAATAATTTATTCAACACTACAATTCAACACTAAATTAATTTCAAATCATAGTATAATAGTTTTTTTTATGTAACTAAGAGAATTAAAATACCGGAAACTCTTCAGTTGTCACTTAGGGAACTGTGTATAATTATTTTGCAAATATAAAAGTAAGATTGCAATCCTTTTTTTGCAAATATCTACTTTTTCGCCATCATTTCAACTCTAATTGGCAGACCACACCGGCAAAGTATTTCGCCATTGGGGATAGTTGGGCGGTAAAAAGGTGCGAAATGGAATAATTTTGGACATGTATACGGCATTTTTAATGAAACTGAAATTTCTTCCGGATTATAGTGCCTTGGGGCCGTTTCACACTCGTCGGTGCATGATGATGATTTGAAATTGTTGCCATCTTAGAGATGGAATGGCCTGTGATAGACAGAAGAATGCTAGGGTATGTATTCACCATAGAATAATGATGATAAACGATCAATTTATTATATCAGGCGTCGATGGATACGCCACCAATTGACCATATATCTGCGTATACTCCAAGTCATTCTCTTTTTCTTATCTGTTAAACATTTGCGTCTGCATGGGTGTACAAATAGTGTTTTGTAGTATAAATTCACCAGAGTGATTTCATCAATTTCATAAATATTCTCTCCTCTTTGGTGGTGCAACGTGGTGAATAAATAAAGAGATGCGTCCCATAAATCTCCAATCACATAAATTTTATACATATGAAAATTAACATTTTGTGCTACACTCAAAGTCGCCAAGATTGTGTGGACGTTTTATATCAATAAAATGTTTCTCTACCTTCCTTTTGTATCTCTTTTCTTGAATTTGCGCTCACTGATCTCTTGTGTTAAGACAGAGTATAAAAAACACCCAGAATTTCAAATGCTTGACCATCGCGAGCGAAGATAGCCCTGTCACATTCACTCGATGGGAAATGGGTCAAACGGTAAAGGTAAAATAATTCTTGCCGCCACAACGTATAGCTTCTCTCGAATTAATACATCGATTAGATACTTTTGGTGTGGCCAGTTATTCAAAGTGAATAAGAAAGAAGCAGTGAAAGATGTATATACGGATACAATTTGTGAAAATGACTAGAATAAATAATTTTATATATGGCTAAAAGTAAAACTTATCTTTCTCATGCATTTCTAATGTCTTCTAAGCAGTAAGATACACGTGCAATAGTTGATATTTACCTATTTTTTTTTGTTACATTTTGGTTTTCTACAATCAAAAGAGACAAAACGATACCAAATTTGCAAAAATCTCTATTTCTGAATAATTCATAATGAGTAATCGAACATACATATGTTCCACTTTTGAGAGATCCAATGTAAATAAAGGTGAAAATAATAAATATTTATTATTACTATTAAATGAATTCATGGGGGGCATCTGTATTATTCGTGAGATGCATGTGATTGCCATGCAATTCCTTCTTCAACATCTTATGCACTACTTCTCGCCCTCAAGGCGCAAATTGAGCCATTTTCTCTGTTGTGCACTTCCTTCACCCTTTCTCATCTCACATCCATGCCGCAAAGTTAACAATTTAATAAGAAAAGAGTGTTGTCAGTAGGATCCTCTTTGTATTTTCCTCACTCGATCTCCGTTCGTCTGTGCGAATTCTCACGCGATCAACACTGCGGATCACTGTTCTTCATCATCCATCCGAATGTCTTTCTATGCATATGTTCTTAGTTTCTTTTTTTTCTCTCCATGCGAGCGTATATTATTAAAGAATATCTATTGATAGTGGGCGGGAACTCATATGTATTGCAGCATTTTTTATTGAATTTTATTTTCATAGCCATCACTCCAACGGCACACAACTCTCTTCGCCCTTTATTCTGGCGCCAGAGGAAATATTCAAGACACCAAAATCAATAATGCAGTTTGACTGCTCGTGGAAGTAACACATGCTGCACCGATATCAAAACCATTCGATAAAATTTAATTATATTCAATGCAATGGATCCACCCGCTTGTAACCCATTTTCAGTAAATCATCCTCCAATTCAATGAATTGATTCCTCGCAGGCGGTCGCGCAACTTCATATTACGCCAACCAGAGTTGTTAAGAGTGTCGAATAACTTTATGAATAGATATATTTTTGGGTAAAATGGATAAAATTGATTAGGCAAAAAACAATAAAAATAAAGAAACTTTTAAATAAACGAAGCAAACAAATATTCGTAGCAACAACAAAAAAACCTAGCGAATAATCGAAGCAGCAACGAACAAACGAAACGAACGAAAAATCGAAGCAGCATCAAGCAAACGAAACTAACGATCGAAACAACAACAACAACTAACAAACAAACAAACCGACCGAATAACCGATGCAACGACGAACAAACGAACCGAACGAATAAATCGAAGCAACGACGAAAAAACTTAGTGAAAGATTAATTGAAGCAACTGCAAACAAACTTAGCAAACGAACAATCGAAGCAATAACAAAGAGACCGAGCAAAGGAAATTAGGGTCCTATAATTTTTTCTGGGTTTTTCGAGATATTTTCAAAGCTTTTTTCAAAGCTTTTTGGGATGAATTTTGAGATGAAAGCTCTTTACGATTTCTAAAGAGTAGAAAGTGTTGGATAGCTTTCATATATAAAATGCGGAAATGCTGGTAGTGGTTACGCTTCTCTGACCCTAATATCAAAGAAAAATTTAATCTTCCAAAAGATCAAATTTATTCTTTTGAAGTTAAAGATAAACCTTTTGCGATACAAAGTTAATCCGACGTGTATAAACTCTTATACGAATGAAACAAAGACCGATTATTGCACATCTTTATCCAACATTTTCAACTCAGGTGCGGAGTTTAGGGCTATAAGAAATTTCAATTTGGAGGAAAGTACAAGATCGAGAAAACTCTTAGAGTGGAAGGAGTGCACTGAGTCTCTAATTTTATACCGTAGCCACACAATCCATTATATGAAAATGTCTTACGGCTACAAAAAGATTTTTGAATCTGATCATACCATTTTTTCATGCTTGTGTCCTCATTGACTTTCAAGAACATAATCCCAGGCCCTTTTGGAAAGCAGAAGCCGCACTGATTGCAACTTCTGTACCAGCTTTCTTTTAAGAATTTGCAATTTCGTGCAATTATTTCGTATCACGAATAAAATATGGCCTTGGTAAATAAAAAATAGGGAAGAGGCATTTTTTTTTACTCAAAAGATGGATCGTCAATTCGGTGTTTATACAATTTATATGCTGTAAGTTTTGAGTATTGCACTCAAAATCAATTTCACCGCCAATTGAACCCTCAATATTGAACACAGTTATGGCTCGAAGGGATAAATGAATTGATGAGGAGAGAAATCACGTGCTTCCTGGAGTCGGCTGCTGGATCACGCTGTAATACGATGTGAACATATATAGATGACACGCCTGATTTACCAGTCACGTGGCATTTGCCACAACAATTATTGCCATTAGTCGCCCTTAAATCAACACGAGGAAATCCCCAGGAAGGATTCATGGAGCTCAATAATTCATATTTATAGACTGGGAGTGTGCATTTGCCAAAGAAAAAAAAGGCAAAGCATACGCCAAGTTTAGCTTTGCAAGCTGGGATTCGGTGGGCCACCTCGGGATGTAATGCAATTCGCTTATCAGCTGAAACTTGGTGGTAAAGAGTAGAGTCGAACAGTGACCGTATATATGGAATCCACAGCGACCCTCATGAGTATATCGTGTAGTTTGAAGGGTCGCTGTGGATTCCAAATACGGTCACACTTCGACTCTACTCTTTACCACCAAGTTTCAGATGAAAAGCAAATTGCATTACCTCCCGAGGTGGCCCACCGAATCCCAGCTACTCCAAGTGTAAACTTGGCATGTTTTTTTATTTCGTTTTATACATAGAACATCAGGGAGAAATAAAGGGGAATTAGTGCGCGAAATAGTTGGATTAATGATGCATGATATACACGTAATTCAAATATAAATTGGTAAATGGCAGAATGGGCAGAATCGTGAGTAATGCAAGCATCGAAGAAGATAATTAAAAACAGATACTTAGCAGAATTTTAATACAAAATCATAACGATTACTAATCATGCTACTCTTAATTATCATTTAAATGTTTATTTCCTGACAATGAATTATATATGAAAATTTATACATAATATATGTAACACATATATTGTGTAAAATAGAAATTTAATCCAAATGAGTAGGTTTAATATAATACTCAATTGATTAAAGGCGTTGGGTTTGAAATGGAAATTCAACCCAGAATGAGCAACTTGAACAATAATCTGGGTATATTGTTTATTAGGTGGCACAGCAGTTTAGATTGAATGCAAGATGAGATCCATTGAAAATGGATGGAATAGGCTGAGGAGTGATGTTAGTGAAGGCGCAGAACATATGTGAAGCCCTCTGATTGCTTCAAGAATTGTGCTCCGCAGACGCTTCATGTGCGCCTTTCGAAGGATATTTCACAAATATTGTGGTAAAACACGCACCAGCTGGCTCACCCCATGGAGGAGCCAATGAAATGTATGATGCCAGCAAATTATATCACATTTTCATTCATCTTGAAAAGTCTTGGATGTGACATCTCCAATATGAGATGTGATATTCTTCCTTGTGGCTGTTGTTTGTATTGTCATAACACGACGCTTTTATCGATTTCATATTTTTCTCGTTTTAGACGAATTGTTTGCTCAAAAAATGGTGTTAGACTTAGCGCCAATTTATTCTGGATATGTTACTGAAATCTTCTGACACTGATAAATTGATACATACACAATCTACAATACATTTTTCCGCCTCACCCCATCCAGATGTATAGCAACAATCCATCTAATATGAGTATGGATTGATAATCTTGTGGAGAAGCTGCGGAGGAAAATGCGCTTCATTTTCCATTCTTCCCTTCACTTCGGCATGAAGGATATCTGTTGCAAACACATTATGTATATCATATTGATTAATGTGGGTTACTGGTATGAATAAGCAAGCATCTTCCATTTTCGGGGGTAGAATTTGCAAGAAGACTAAGTGGATTTCTCTGTAAAATACTAATTAGTATAGTTAATCCACATCAAATTATTGTGCAATTTGTACCAAAGTTCTGATGGTAACACTCCTTGTTACCAAACATAGGCGAAGAATTTAAAGTTTCATAAAACATGTTTGGGATGAAAATCTTGAGTTATGCAGGTGAAGAGATTCCCTGCAAGTTTGTTGTCGTCTTGCAAAGTTCTCTGATGTGTGAGTTAAAGCTTAATCATCTGCATGCTACTTCAAATAACACGTATAGTTCAGAAACACATGATTTGCATTTTAATTCTTATGTTTCAAACTGTTCGATATCCCATAATATTGTATGCAAACAATGACATAAGAATAGTATTTACATTTAGAATTGATATCAAACAACAATAGGGGGAAGTGGGGCACATTCAGAGGTGGGACAAGTGTCATTGGAATTTTCCCATGCATTGCTATGAAAATATATGAGAAAAACTCCTATTGCTCCACCTCTGAATGTGCCTCACTTCCCCCTACCTATCGTATTTTATTGCCACGACACAAAAATGGCAATACTGCAATCCGCCTGTGTTTATCAGATCCTCCGTTTCTCCGCGTGTTATTGATCTGGAGGCCAAACGGTTGCAGATAGAGACTTCGGGTCTTCGGGGGACCCGAATCCTAAAGTACCTGTATATTTTCAGTTAATCTACGCTTTCCAACCCCCAGGTGAAATATTCAGAAAAAGTTAGGAGGATAGGAAAACAGAGGGAAAAGTTGAAATAGTTTAGTAAATTTGATATTTTTAATTCGCTAAAAAAAATCTGCCACTCCCTTGCAAATCATATGCCACTCCCAAAGACTTTTTATAAAAATATGCTTTTAAAAAAATAAAATTTATAAAAATTTTATAAAAATAACACTTTTAGACCACTTTTAGACCAGTTCTAAAAATGTTCGTGTAACACTTGTACACCACTTTTTCAAGGTCAAAATTTTCGAACTGTCTTCGAAAACCGATCAAGTTGGACTCATTACATTTTTTAAATAATTTCATCAAACCAATTCGGTAAAAAGGTTAGCAGGCCTTGTTCTTCAATGAGACGTCGCGCCACCGAATTATTAATTATTATTATTCGGCAAAAAGCAACAGATTTTATCATCCCACTAACTCTCTCTGCTCTAAACGCAACGTGTCGGGGCATTCTGCCAAGTTTAAACTTGGCATTTCTTTTTTTATTACATTCCAAACTAATTTTTACATTTATGCTGAAAAGCGGAATATATTCATGGTAAATTTTCGCGGAGAGCATTTTGAAGGTCTCATATGTCCCGTCTTGATAAGTTATCTAATTTAGTCCTCTGGACTTTCCAATTGTGACCAATGGCTTTCATTTTCTAGACATTCAATCTGGCAAGAAATTATAGACCACACGGAGATCCTGGCAAAAAAACACGATGAACTGAGATATGTGTACTCAGTCTACTTGGTTGAATATCTTCAGGTGATCAAAGATATCACTGACACTCAGTACAGGTTGCTTTCCAAGAAAACTATTATGTATTACGAGAAGCTGGAGCATATGCTGCATAAATTGGAAGAAAGTCACAGAACTCTATGTGGAAATAATGTGGCTGAGTATGAATACAAGAAAAGATTATTCGAAGAGAGACTGCAGTCGTTTAATGAGAAAACTGTATATGAAGGTCATACCTATATAATAATCATTGACCTTTGGAATACTTTTGTCAAAATGTTAAGAAATATTATTCAAGTAAGTAAAAAAAAAGGTATTCTGACGTAATCATTTGAATTAACCCATTTCATTGAATGTATCGAGAAAACATCACGTTTTAATTTTTTCTAATAGGGGATGGTGGGGGAGTTTGGGGTAGATTTTTCTGGGGTAAACTGAAACACCAAAATGGGGCACTTCCAGACAGGTTTCCCTATAAGATTTTGACAAACCCGGTAATTTTCATAAAATTTACAGAGAATTTATAAAAAATATATATAACTTAAACAAAATCTTTTTTTTTAATTTTTTGTTCTTTGAAAAATTGTTATTTTCTTTGGAAATTTTTTAAGTTTTTCTAAAAAAAAAATTAAAAAAATCAAGAATTATCAAATAGGTTTTTGAAAATTAGTGGAATTCTTACAGATTCCACTATTTTTCCATTTTAATGGAATTCTTACAGATTCCACTATTGCGTTCGTCACAAAATACCAACGTGGTCAGACCGGTCTGAGATTGGGGTGGGGGGTGTTTTGGGCCTCACTGATCACGAAAAAGTGGGTGGCCAAAAATTGATTTTTCCGGCCGTCCGGCCGTCCGTCCGTCCGTCCGTCCGTCCGCCGAAGAATTGTTATAGCGAGAGAACCATTATAGATAGAGACTTGCGGTTTTCGGCAAAGGTACATAAGTGGGGGTAAATTACAAGATGGCGCTATAGTCGACCTCCCCCCGCCATTTTCAAATCCATGAATTATTCTTTTTAAGATAATCTCCAAAGATCTGTTATATAATAGATTTTCTTGAAATTTTAATATGTCGTAGTCTAGGCCGTGACCTTTCCAACAAGGTATCACACAAGTTTCTACTTTATTAACCGTATTCGAGTTGGCATAATCTGTCAGAAATCAACGTTTGCAATCTAGGATTGCCATTCGTTTGTGTTTGGGCGTAAATATTATATTTTAGGAATTTACAAATTCAAAATGTTCTCTACGCTGACTTTCATTTATGAAAATCGTGCAGGGTAAACTGCCAAATGAGCTGATCAATGCTCGGCCAAGTCTATGGGCATCTGTTGCGCCTATGACCACCTCAGACACCGGATCTGACGTAAGCACGACTGAGGCATACTCAGCCGGGAGTGCAGAATATCCGCAGATGTCCCTGGAGCAGACCATCAATATGCCAGAGAGTTGCTTGAATTTGATTCAACAGTTTAAAGATATCAATGATAAAATGGCTGAGTTCACTTCAAAAATAGACTACACAGCACCTCAGATCCCTTTGCGCATTGAGGATGATCATGGAGACTCCAGGGAGAATATGGAAACTGATGGAAATGTGGAGATAAATCTCTCAATGGCTGAGAGGGCTCACGTACACTCGGTTATCCAGCAGATTCAAGTTACGGTGAGTAAGCTTCAAAACCAGTCAATATTGTCTACCAGTTAATGGATATTCAGAATACGATTGGGGGCCCGAGTCACATCGGAGTCGAGGCAAATGGGAGCGGTCAGTCGCCGACATTGATGTCTGAAGTGCAAATTCCAATGAATTCCACGGAGCCGCAACTTCTGTCATCTTCTACGCCTAAATTGGCAAAAAGGCAAAGCTCTGAGTAATTCTTTCTTACAGTTTACTAAGTTGAAATATCAGAATCTCTATCAGGATTCACACTGTCTTCTACTTTAAAACGATTTATTAATTCAAAAACACTTATTACATTCTTCTTTATATGTAGAATTATTTCTATTCCAATTATTTCTTTATTTAAGCTCTTAATAACAAAATTACTTTGCATTAATAATTTTCTTTTTAATCATTTTTTTTCAACAACGTTTTCAGCCTCGGCTGTATTCTTGTTTTTTTATGTATGCTTATTAGATATATTTTTTTCGTTTTTATTTCTTTTTTCTTTTATATTGTTTTAGTATTGATTTTAAAATCCTTGGGTGTTTTTTTTTTACTTAAAACAGCCTAAATCCCCCCCTTGCCCCGCCGAATCAAATTCTTTTTATGAATCTACATATATATGATGTAAGGTGATTTCAGTGTCTTCTATTTGATAGTAGTGGGTATTGTTTGTTTCATTGCATGAATTTTGTTGTTGATATTTTCGTTCTCTGAGTATTCAGTTTTGTTATAAAAGTTTGACGTTATTATTTTGGCATGTTCTATTATTGCTGGAATTTGTGCTTTTTTGTGTCAATTTTTATTAGAGATATTTTTTTTGTATCAACGTTAAATTTTTTCGTTTATCGCCAATATGTAGATTTATAATCTTTGGAATATAGCCTTATCTTCTGTAGTTGAAGCTATCGCAAAAGATGATTCAAATACAAAGTCACATTCGTGTTTAAGTTTTATAGCTTCTTCTGTTTTCCCATCTAAACATAATAAGTCCTCTTTAACGGTGTGTTTGGATCGTTCTTCCATAATAGAGTCTTTAATTCTAATAAGTTATCTTAGGTCCTTTACACACATGGGGTTTAAACCGAGAGGAGATTTAAGCCAGTTTAATGGCAAAGCCAGTTCAATCAATGATAATTTCAGTGCGACAACCAAATAAATTGCTCTCTTCTAAATGCTAAAGATGCTAAGTCGCGTTTACAGTGTGTACGAACTGGTTTTGGCTTAGTCTTCTCTTGCCTTAAACCCCTTGTATGTAAAGGGCCTAATGGATCCATAAAAAAAATTAAATGAAATTAATCTAAGGTTGGAATTCACAAACACAGACTGATCAATTATCTTTAGTAATAAATTAATCAGTAAAGTTATTCATAAACACAAGGACTGAAGGAAAAAGCTCTCCCAATTATTCTGTTAATTTTAATCAGTCGGAAATTTGCAATTGACAATATTAAAATCACCGAAACACAATTTGGAATCATTTTTCTCAAAGAAACTTATTGAAATAATCAATTCCCTTGATAATCAGACGATAATAAGTGAAAATGTTCCTCCAGAAGGTAATGGCAAGAAGATTTTCCAAAGGTCACTTGGAACACTTTTCGTGAACATTTGGAGTCGTGGTGGAAAAATAAAATTTTTGTAATTTTTAAAATGCATAGGGGGGGCTGATGGGGGTGGGAGGGGGTGGTGGGTGGAAAAGTTGTTCCACAAAAGTTACCTCGGACCTTCCCCTATCCAACCCACATTTCGGAATTTTCCGGAAAGGCTCTCATTCTCGTAAAAATACGTGTCTGGAAGTGCCCCAAAATTCGTCCGACATTGCCCCACGGACGGTGGGGCACTCTCGGACAGTTTGTCAACTCTTAGAAACCTTCGTATCAAAGAAAAGCTAATGAAACTCGGGGCTCAAGTGAAACTGTTATTTTAAGCTAACATATCAGTTAAGCCCACAAGCCATAAGAAGTTCCCAAACATTTTTATCGACATATCGGTAGACACCTTTGAAGTGAAACGTCAAATTTTCGTCAGGAACTGCCCCGCCCTCCCCTAACTTGTTAAAAATTTAACGAGAGGTGACTCATATCGAGAAATCCTTGTCAATTGGCCGAGAAACGCTTCGCAAAGCACGAGAAACGAGAAACCCATGTCAATAAAATTGGGAATGAGTTACCCCTCGAAATTTAATCATATTTTAATTATGCGGCACCAAAACAGCGGCACTAAAACAGTTTATGAAAATAGAAGTATAACCAAATTTAAAAATTTAGTCCTTTTGAACTTATCCATTCCAATTTTAAACTTTAAATGTCAAATAGTCACACTAGGCACAAGCAAAAACTCAAAAATTATAAACCTAATTCTACAAAATTTGGAAGTGAAGGACTCAGGTTCTCCTGCATACAATTATATAATGCCTTCCTCGCAAAAAATCTCAGTGTAAATGATAGAAACTTCAAATCTCTTAAAAACCAAAGCACTGTGTTAAGGCTCAAAGGGGTTTTTTAAAAAAGAAGGAGACTTTTGACCCCTTATCTTAATCCCAATCTTGCACATTTTTTCCTTCCTCTTTTTCTGTTCTGATTGTAATTTATATTCGTAAAAAGCTTTTTGTATAGTCCCTTTGCTTGTTGTTACCTGGGACATGAATACAAAATAAATAAATAATAGATAAATTTTCGTTGTTTGTGAATGTAGGTTTTCTGATTAATACTTAATTAATTTTTCTGATGAATGTATGTGAATTCCAGCCTAAATGTATAATGAATATTATAAAATCATCCCACAATGGAAAAAAGTGAAGAAAATATTAAAATTGACTTATCGTGTTGATTGTATAGCAATTGACGCACCGCGAGCATTCAGCGTCCATCCAGCATCCTTTCATCCTTTCCTCTGCTTATCCCAATTCCAAGTTGCTCGATGACGACAGGTTAATGCTCCAGTTGCGTTCATCATGCGTCAATGAGGCTCATTACATTAAGACCGGATTTTGCTGTTTATATCGAAAGCATTGGATTATAGGATTGGATTTGAAGTTGTACTGAGATAGTACTGACTAAGGTCATTTTCTAATACAATTTCAAAAAAAAATCCGGTCTTGATGTAACGAGCCGAATTCAATTGACGTCAATAGCAAAATAAAAATTTTGCTTGACTTGCAAAAGTCAATAGCAAAATAAAAATTTTGCTTGACTTGCAAAATATTGGGAATGTAGGTACACCAAATTGTCTTTTTCCTAATCCCACTGAGCTTATATTGAGCTTTCTTTCATAGCTCTCCAATATTTGTGAAATGCCGGAATTAATTGCCGGAATTATTGGGGAACTTTTCACACTATTATAAATGTAAAAGTGTTGGAAGTGGTGTACACCTCTTTAACCCTAATATCTCCCCCTTGTCTCTAAAATTTTATTGAATGCAATAAAATGAATTCAATTTTTGCACTTTTTCGCATATGTCTGCGATTCCCTTGCACTCCCTTCCAATCTACATCACTCACAAGACCCCACCACGCCAAGGAAGCACTTTTGAGGGATTTCACGGAAGAAACCGTTACCTAATACAATTTACCCCACACACAGTTTCCTTAGAGAGGCCAGAACCTTCTTGATTCAATTGAAACACTGACTGTGCTCATCTCTCGAA
>CAKKOB020001011.1:3699-29568 GCA_918844115.2 Phlebotomus perniciosus | reverse complement strand
CCCTCCTTTTTGCAGGAAATAAGAGGCTTATGACTAAATATTAAAATATATTGTCATAGGCCAAATTCATAAAGGGATAATAGGTAAAAAATGCAATGTTCCATGTCGTGGGGTGTTCCATCTATCAAGGCTTTCCCCTACTATAAAATAACGGTTACTTGACAGAAGAAATGGAAGAAATTTACGTCAAACTAAATGGCAAGCCAACTGGCAGTTTCGCCTGGCAACCTCGCTTTTTTCCGCCCTTAATTTTTTCAAATAACCTCAATCGTATTTAGGGCAAATTTTCCATTAAAATCTATGAAAAATTGACTCAGATGGTGAATGAGGGCCCCAAAAATCCATATTTTTCACTTTTACAAGAGAATCCGCCGCCAAATGTCAATTCGGCTCATAGTTCCTTTTTGACACTTGACAACGTTGCGCGTAAAACTGTTTTTGTCCATTTTTTCGTTGAAAAGCGGTTTTTCGAAGCCTGTAGACGTTGAAAACGCAGTGGAGAGTCTAATCAAGTGATTGTCATGGAAATCCAGTCGGAAAAACTGTAAGATTTGCCCGTTTGAAGGTATCTTCACAGTGTCGCAATTTATGCGCAAAAAACGTCCTGGAAACTTTTGAATGATATCAACCAACTTCATACTCATCCCTTCTTTAACACAAAAAAAATGTGTATTACTTGAAGATTTGCATGTAGATTAAATATTTCGGTTTTTAGAGGTTTTTAAATATTTGAGAATATCCAAAAAACATTAAAAAAAATACTCAAAAAATTTCTCTCGAATGCAGTTTCAATTGGAAACATTGAAGAAAATTTTGATTTCGTTGGATCCCCACTCTCCCCTATCTATGTTGAAGCTCCTTGATATCCCAACACTGATGAAATGAAAAAAAATCCATTTTATTATTATTCAATTCAATTTTATTTCGTATCTCTTATCCAGTTCTTTTATTATTTTAATTACATTATATAATAATATTTAGATCGTAATTATGCTTTCTCTCGCATGCACAAACACTCACACACACAGAAAATAACTATTGCTTGAATTTAAAAATAAGATGAAATGAAATAAAAGAGGACAAGTCAGGAAAGTCTTATACATTGCAACTGTAATTGGATATCGCCTACCGTCCTATTACCGGTCCTACCCTAACGATTTATTTATTAATCAAACTTTTATGCCAGTCTTCAACGTGATAGTTAGGAGAGACTATTACAAAACTTTTTTAAACTGAAATAAATCTGGAGACTCGTGTGGATACCGTCCATTGTAAAATAAACAAATTTGCATAAATTAAGTAATTACGTAAAATTATGTATAACCTATATTTACAGGCATTATATTCGCAAAATTCCTATTAATAATAAACATAATTACTACATATTGTTTTTACTCTGAAACGCGAGCTACGATATCATAGACATTAAATCTAAATATAAGATAGAATTTTACTTCGCGATATCTTATTATCGTAATATTAGTAGGAAAAATTGTCAGTTAGTTTTTTTTTGTATTTTTTACCTAAATTCAAATTTTACCTATATTTACAAATAAAATTAAATTATTACTTGTGATATCCTTCTTCAAATTGTAAAGCAAATTTGATGCAAATAGTCATAATATAGTCAGGATTACTGCTTTTTGATCAATTTCTTAAATCTTTCGCAGGAGGTAGAGAGGATTAATTATATAATTATTAACTTACGGATACATTTTGAATAGCAAGAGTTTGCTGCAAAATTTCATTGCGTTTGGGTAATGAATTAAAAGAAATCTAAATTAAACTCGCCTCGATCGTCAAAAATTATCACAGAAAAGGAAAATAAAAAGACCTTACAATAAAATTCTAACATCAAATTTGCACCATTTTTAGAGAAAATAAAATTAAAATCGACAGAAATCAGTTTTTCGATTTGATTTCAGCCAATTCAGTTTAGAAAATAATAATAAAAAAGTTTACTTATCTGAGCACTCCCTCTACAGTTAGTTCAGCATGTTGATTGATGTTAATGTTTAAAAAATGCAAATATGAATTAAAATTTAAAATTATTTCTTAGATAAAAGCATAATGATGGCGTTTTGATGGCTTATTCTTTGGCTCTTGCTTCTCCCTGGCCTTTTGCTGATACTCCTCTATGATCGTTTCTGTCGGGATGTTCTCTGGCTTCCAAGACTCCGGTTGTCGTCGACTGGTTGACGGTTGCCTCTCACTCGCCTGTGGTCGCACCTTCGTGGGCGTTGAGGATGTCGATGAGCTCGCAACATCCGACCGGAAGCGATCAAAGGATGAGGAGGAGGCCATCGCCACCATAGTTCTGGCTCGATTATTACTTGACGAGGGGGAGACAAGGGCGACGGGCCTTGAACTAACACTACGACTACTACTATGCTTCAGTTTGGCTGATAGGATTTCCAGATGCTTCTTCAGAGACTCTTTCTTCTCCTTGAGCTCCTTGTGCTCTTTGTACGACGTGGGTGTTGGGCGGGAGTCCCGTTCACTCAACTTCTTCAAAATTTTAGCGTGGAGAGTGGCATCATCCACTGTAGCGGGTACACCAAGTTCCTTCACTATGCTATCGCGAGACTTCGCCTCGGCGGACGTGGTGGAGGAAGATATTTTTGGATTTTTAAACGGGTCTCTCTTAAACGGCTGTTGTCCAGGCTTTCGTCCTGACAGATTATTCTTCTCCACGACATGTGGATAAATTTTGGCTATCTTTGCCGAAGGTGGTTGACAAGGAATCTCAGCGGAGGGCTTCGGTTGTGCTTCAACAGGCGATGTCACTTCGGTATCACTCACAGAGCAGCTTCTCTTTCTCGTTATGGATGTCGGAGTGTAGAGTTCTTTCAGTTGATCAAATAATTCATCACTTGATTTCTTTGGGGTCTCCATTGAATTACCATTTGAAGTTTTAGCTTCCTCGGGAGACTCATGACCAAGTTGTGGCATATCGAACAAACTCTGTGGCGTCTTTTCCTTGCTCTCACGAGTAGATGAGACAGTTTGTGGCAGTGGTGACGGTGATCCCCGCGATATTCTTGTCTTAGAAGTTGTATATGTGGATGTTGAGCGACTCTTCATCAATATATGCTTTGAAACGGGTATCCTTTCATTGCACTTGATAGGCAAACAGAATTCAGGAGTTTCCTTTTGCTGGGCCTTTGTCATCACCTTATCACCCTTGTTTTTCTGTTTAACAGTCTTTTCCTGACATTTCTTGGAATCCATTAAACATGAAGATTCCGCTTCTGTTGCGACGACTTTATTTGCCGTATCATCGATTTCAAGTGATATGGAATTCCAGCTACTTAAACTCTCATTACTTCCATCACAACTTCTATCCGGCACAGGATCTTTCTCAGTCTCTGCAAGAGCGCTATTCTGCAGGATATCATAAGCTGGTGGAATGGACACAGATTTTATATCTGCCAGATCTTTCTTGTTGATTGTCGCAAAGTCATGATCATGCTGACTTGATAAAGGAGTCAAGTAAGATTGACTAACCACCTCACATGACTCATCATATGAGACGGTCTCTTCATGCGAGGTGGGCTCCTCACATTCCATGATATCGTCAAATGACAGCATAGTCACATAAGTATTGGATGATTGAGTATGTGACGTCTCACCAAAAGACTCTCCTGAGATATTCTTAACACTACCACTATCGTAGAAATTTGTGCATTCAACAGGAGGTTCTGGAGTACTCTTTTTCGGTGCTAGAATTTCACTTGGATTCACCAATTGTTCTGGCACCTTCCAAATCTCAATTGATCCGTCCTTTCGTGGTACATCAATAGGCATCGTGGAGCCCATGCCATCATTCAACACCAAACATTCGAGAAGATCCACACCCGCAGACTCTTCCGTATACGGTGTTGTTACATCCTTTGACTTTACAGCTTCTGTCTTCATATCGGTCTTTGACTTGGCCGCCTCCATCTTTGTATCATCCCCATAGATCTTTCTCAAGTAGTCATTCCATCTCTCAAAATTCTTAATGTTTGAATTTGTCTCATCCGTGAGCAAGAACAAATCCAATCTCTGATCACAGTCCAACTCTACATGTTCCTCTTGTTGGATCTGCTTCATTTCAGGCGTCAAAAGCTCCTCCTGAGGTCGTACTTTTAACTTTAGCGTACCTGGTGATTTCTCCAAAACAGGCGTCACCAGATTAATACCAGAATCAGTTGTTGCATTTTCTGGAGGGGACATTTCACAAATTTCTTCTTCTGTAGCCTCATTCTCCATCCTTTTACCCTCATCTTTCACCTCCTCATCCTCTTCCTCTGTAATTTCATTCTCAATGAGCATCTCTCGTGGCTCTTTACGTGCTTTTCGGCGTTTCTTGTGCTTATGCTTGCATTTCTTTGATTTTTTCCTCTTAGGTTCTACGTGCGAATGAGATTGCCTATCAGGAGAGATGTACTTCAATCCGAGACGCTTGCAGAACTTCTTGGAGTCTACAATCTTCTTAAGTTTCACCTCCACTTGTTTTATTATCAATTTATTTCGCAAATTTGCAATTGGATCCTCCAGAACATCTTCAGCTTCATCATCTGAGCTAGACACGAAATAATTTTCAGAAATTTCACTAAACTCAATAGGATGTTGAGGTTCGTCGGCAAACTCTTCTTCATCTGTCTCCTTTTTCTCATCAATTACATTCGGGATAACTTCAACATTGTCTAAACTGTCAGCATCATCTTCATCTTCTTCATTCATAAAGTCTGCACCTTCGGGTGTTGATATTTCCCCGGAAACCTCTTCATATTCATCAAACTCTTTAATCTCTGGCAACTCTTCCATCTTATCAGCATCTTCTTGATCGATTTCGTCTTTTTCTAGTGTATTAGTCTCTTCTGACTCCAAATCATTTTCATCTTCAGATGCCTCAGAAGTTATTCTTTCAATCTCATTGGTCTCAACATTGGAATCGAGATGTTGTTCAATTTCTTCCACCGCTTCCTTCTCATTAGGCAAATCCACAATTGAGAGACATTGTGAGAATCTCGTTTGCAATTCAACATCCAACTCATTCTTTTCATCATCAGTTGAACATTCCTTATTCTTTCGCTTCTTTTTCGACTCTTTACTCTTTCTCCTGTGACTACACGACGAGTCATCAGATGATTTGGTAAAGTCCTCTGGAACAACCACACTGATCTCTGGATTAAATGACACACGACGCTTTTTTGGCGACGGAGGAGTACTTGGGGATTTAAGAGCTGATTTGAGAAAAGGTGTTTTAATGATATTATTTTCGAGGCACTTGCGGCGTTTCTTCTTTATCTTCTTGCCGGAAATTTTTTTCCGTGCTTTTAGAGATTTACGATGCAGTTCGATCTTTTGCTCTGATGCATCAAATACCGTAGAATTATTCACGGGGAAAATGGATTCAGGCAGCAGGACGTTTAGTACCGGTGCTTCCAGAATAGAGGAACGAAAAGGTATTTGTGGCGTCTCCGTGGTTTGATTAATGCCTTTATCTAAAGGTTGGATATTTTCACATTGAATAGGAAGATTTGTAATTGATTCCTCAGACTCATAAATTTCTGCAGTATTCGGAAAATCTTCCTTTTTGTTATTCTCGGCGACAGTCGTTTCATCCATAATTTGGACTACTTTCTCATTTTCAATTACTTCTTCTGTCATTTCAGACACCTTTTCTCGTGGCATCAAATCCATCAACTCCATAAAATCCTGCTGTGTCTCAATAATTTTCGGCTGTACTTCTTCAGGGAGATCCTCAGTAAATATTCCACATGGCCTTATACCGTCATATAAGATAATAGAATCCTCACAATAGGTTCCCACTGGTTTATGTTTGAGTCTCCGATGAAGTTTCTTCTCTCTGAAATTTTCTTCTTTCTCACTTGATAAATTCATGAGTGGAATATCATCTTCATCCTGGGAGATATCCTCAATCTCAATCACTTTCGTAATCTCTGTCTCTTCTTCTCTTGTGGAATTATTAGCAACACAATTTTCTTCATCTTCCTTATTAGGGAGATCCTTGGAGATCTCCTCTGCACAATCATTCTTATCACAAGGTTCAATTTCCGAAACTAACATATCAGTTTCATTTTCTTTTGTCTCTATATGGGCTTCGAGCGTTGGTTCTGGTGCTTCATTACTTTCCGGAGATTTTTCCTCATTGTCTTCCTGACAAGTTTGTTCAATTGCAATTTCTCTTCCACCTTCAGGGTATTCCTCCTCTAATTCCTGAGCAATACTATCTTGTACAGGTTCATTCAAAGCATCTGTACATTTATTTTCAACCGAAATACCCGAATCCACTGATATTTTATCATCAAGATTTTGCTGAACGCATTTCTCGCCATCTTCAGGGTTTTGAATTAAAATTTTCCCATCATCTCTCTCCTCTTTACTGTCTTTTGTTTCAATGGGTTTTTCTTCACATCTCTTATCATTCGGTAACACATCATTGTCATTGAGTTCATGAGAGTTTGATAAGTTTTTATTGTTTTCACATTCCACCTTATCAATCTCTACTTCCTTTTCTTCGGTATCCTTAATCGTGTCACTTATATATGCACCAACTGGTGCACATTCTTCAAGTTTTTCTGCAAATAAATGTCCTTTAAATGAAGTAGAGAAGATCACTCGTTCATATTTTGATCCAAGAGGTTGTTCATCGAGACATCGAGTGTCTTCATCTTCGGGCTTCTCATCTAGCACCGGTGTAGCAGTGCGGGAACTTTTCCCAGACTCTGGCAATTCATTCTCCGAAATGGCTTCCGCCAGAGTCTCATGAGGTTGCTCAAGAAAGTCATCATCTAAAGGAGTGTCACTAACATTAGAGCAAATCTCATTGAGATCCTCTATCTCTGGCGGATTAAAAATTTCTCCAATTAGATTTTCTGAACTTTCGGGTCTCTCCTTTCCACTGCTTGGCTCTGCAGTCATCTCTGATGATTTCCCATCGGAAGTACTTCCACGACTCTCATTCACATTCTGCTTTTCCGACACCTTCGCCTCATTCTCCAGTTGTTCCACGAAAAAGGAGAAGGAGGTAACTGTGTCCTCATTCTTTGACGAACTAGCGGGATAATTGTTGCTGGAAGTGACTGAATTCGGTGATGGAGTACGATTATACGGAGACTGCTCGACAATTGTACTGGATACGAGATCAACACTAATGCACGGCTTCGGTTGTCGCTGCCTCGATCCATCTGATGAACTCTCAGGTTCACTGCTACCCTCAGATATTCTCTTTCTGCCCTTACTATTACTCTTCCTTTTCAATATCTTCTCCCTTCTGAAAATTCTTCTTCTCGACACAATGATCCCTCTTCTTTTAGGAACCCGTCTCCTCTTTATCTCTTTAGCCGCCACATTAGATGATTCATTCTCTTTCCTGTCGCTTGGGACACTTTTATTCAACTCTGTAGGAACATCAGGGGTTTTCTCTTCGGGATTATCCATCTTAGGTGGTGCCACCTCATCATCACTGTCCAGAATCTCCACAATTGGTGGAGGATTCTCCACTTCATCTTCCGAATCGCACAAATTGATCACAGGAGCTTGAGGAGTAGAGTCAATCAATTTTCTGCTCTTGGAAATGCTTTTCCCATCAACCAAACCATTCTGCTTACTACCTAAAACTATTCCCTGTGATTTACTGCTTAATCTATTCGCACCAGTTGATGTTGTCGGTGTATTTTGTTGTATTATCTTTCCCTCGAAGAATGTTGATTGAAGATCCTGTGTCATGCAATTGGATATTTTTTACAAAAAAAAATAGTATTTCAAAGGATTCTTTCAAAGTGAAATCCATTAATATTTTGTTTATGTTAATTGAATTGAGATTAAAGAAAAGTTAGAAAAATTTATAGTGTTGATTGAAGAGTACTGCTTGTTGATTGAAGATGTGTTGATTGGAGATTTGTTGATTGGAGATTGTTGATTGAAGATTATCTGAAAATGCCTAAAACTACTACCCCCTACCACCGTACTTACAGCTTCCTCAACTTCTGGCAATGCGCTGATGATGTCACTGAAGAAATTCATATTACCCACATCGTGGCCGCTAAGTCTCTGCTTCCACAACCTAAAGAATTCCTCCACTAGCTTCTGATCATTTACGTATTTGCTCTTCAAGAGAAACCTTAAAGCAGAGCGATAAGAAATGTTATGTAATCTCTCTGACCTTATATTCTTAGGGAACATCTCAATTACCTAGTCATATGCTTTTTGCTCTTGGTTGAAACTGGCGGAAGGATTTCACTGAAAGATCTCGTATCCGGAGTAGCTTTTGGCATTATCCGGGGAATGATTTTATCAGCATATTCATAGATCTTTTCTCTCTCCTCGCGCAATGGCGTGAGCTTTGTCCACTTGCGAAAGCAGAGAATTCTCCGAACATACATAATGATATCCATTTTTTTGTGAAACTTTGAATTGGTGAGAATATTTCTGGAATAGACAAACAATTACTATTTGATTTTCCCTGGAATAAGAATATAAACTCACTTGAAGAGAGGATATAGCATTCCATCGAATTTCTTCTGAACATCGAGACTCATGAGGAGCATAAGGATATCTTCAATGGCATTATCTAATAGAAGGAATATCTTCATATAGAGATCCTCTCGCTTTCTCTCCAGTTCATCAGCCGTGATGAAGCGACGGAAAATCTCTGTCTCTGTTACTCTCGCTTTATAATTAACATAGTGAGTGAGGAGATCAATTGTGATCAATTTGAACTCTGGGTCATTCCTTGTTTCCGTCTCGCCAGTGGTTTTCATCATTGACAATATATTTAGCAACATCGTCCACATATCATTCATCTCTTCTAATGGATTATCCTGTGAGATACTCCCAATCACCGTGATCAACTCCCTCAGGTGACTGTGGAGGATCATCTCCGCCTTCATAAGACTATTTGGCATAAAGAGAACATTTCTTGTGGCAACAAGGAGTCTCTTCTTCGCTTCTTCATTTTTGTCCGTTGTATCATCCGCATCCACCACAATTACCTCATCATTAAACCTCACCTCCTGCATCGCCGGTGTGCTGGCCAATTTCAGTCTCTCTCGTGACTACGATGAGACAAAACGGAAGAGATTAGCCATGATGGGGGAAACAAAGCATATACAAAAGGGAGGGGTGACGAGACGCTCTTCATATCAATTTCGCGCTCCATCCAATTCCCAAGACTAGACTGTATGTATGAGTGACACTGGGTCATCACGACCTATTGCTCAGCAATTTATGCCAGTTCTGGCCCTCCGGATGTTGAAAATATAATTGGGAAAAGTGATCCAATGTTAACATAACCTCACATTGCCGTCTTGGGCGTTAGTATGTTTCCCACCCTCCCAGGATGGAAAATTACACACCCCAAGTCATGCTGCCCGCCCCTTGAGACCCTGGAGATACTTTTAGGTCTGCCCAGGAGAGGAAATTACAACAAAAATAATGAAAATAGCTCACCAGCGAAAATTCTTGACGCCTCATCGTAACACTTGCGTTTTTATCATGTATCATATCTTCTACGATCCATCACTGATTTTCATCGAAAGTTCAAGAATCTCAACTTCACAATTAGGCTATTTACTACCATGTAGTCACCCTGCAATTGTCTTTTTTCACTAATTTTTCACACAAGAAAACACACAAGAACAATGACAGTTTGCCTGAGAAAAAATGCAGCGGGTTGCCAGACAAACTCTTGCCCCGCCAGCTTGGACATTTTGCGCTTACAGCGCTACCTTGCGGGTGCTTTCGCTGATAATTTGCCAACTTGATGCTTCGTCGCCCTCTTTAGGGAGTTTCAGAAGCTAATATTCTCAAATTGGAAAAAATAACTGACAAGGTACCTTCCTATTCGTCTTATTTCGCCAAAAAAAATTCAGGAATGAGAATTATGAGTTGCTAAAAGGCGGATTACCACAGAATACTTGTATAATTAAAGACGAACTTGAGAGGATCGGGAAATATTGGCTATGAAATGTAATAAAAAGAATAAAATGCTGTGTCTTGATTTTTTTCATTATATATATTTCTTCAGAATTCTTATTATATAACTTTTTACAGAACATCATGCAGTTAATTTCTTCCTGTCCAAATAGAACAGAAACTAAGGAGAAATAGAGAGAGAGTAAGATTATGAATGAACAACTAAGAACTCTTCCTTCTCATGCAAACTTTCCCACAGAAAAAAAAATCAGAGGAAACAAACAAGAGAAAAAGCAAAAAATATATGAAATTTTGAGAAGCTAAGCTATAGGGAAAAGTATTTGTAATTAATTTTGAACATTACTACATTGTGGTTGATAAAAGGCACCGCATTAACTCAAAAAAGTGATTATAAGGAGTTTTTTTTTTTCTTTTATCATACATATAATATAGATATTAGACAGAAATATAATATTTTGTCAAGCGCATAGAGTAAGCTTTTTTTTGCATATTTTCACCTTCCACTTCTTGCTTGTCAATTTCTTTTTAGTTTAGTTCAGTGAGTCTAGAATTTGCTTTTTTCATCACTAATCCTTGTCATTTATTTAATACTTTGCTAATTTTTTTCCTTTATTTTTGTTTGTTTGTTTACCTAACATTCGAAAAAGGAGTCCAATAAAAAGTTTATACTTTCGATGAAAATGAAAGAGCACGTCGAAATTAGAAAAGAATATCTTTCGCGTTTTCATCCCCTTTCTGTGAGGTATATATATATATTTCTTTTACTCTCCAAGAATTATATTCTACAATAATTAATGAGTTTCAACGTAATATCATTGAAAAAATTCCACTGGAAAATTTATTTTTATCTCGTCCACATTGCGGAGATATATTTTTCACAAATACAATATCTTTGGTGTAAAGAGGACGATTATAAAACGTCTAACAAGAACTTTTTTTTGTTAAAATATTCTTCCATTAAAATTGCAAACACAAGTTTAGATGACATTGAACAATATTATTCCCTTTTTATCTATCTATGATAATTCCCATTTGTGTGTCGGTTATGTAAAAATGAAGCGCCCTGCGGGATTTTTAAAACCATCTTTGCGTTTTCTTTATTATTCCTTTTATTCTCCTTTTTATTTGTGTTGGTTATCGAATGATGTCCTTCCCATTAAATATCATCGCATAAAAATTATTATGAGAAACTCCTTCTGTCTTTTCTTTCAATAACTGAGCTGCAAGTTTTGAAATTTACAAAAAATTTCTACTCGAATATTCGTGTTGTAATTCTGTGTGGCCACACAAAACTTTGTGTGAATGGATAGTTGGAAACCCCTGCTGCAAGGGGGAGATATTATGATCAGAAGTGGTGTACATTTCAATGGAAATGCGCGAAGGCTTGAGGAAGTGGAATGGAAATGCTAAAATAAGTTAAGTAATTTTGAAGTTAAAAAAGCTTTCGAAAATTGCTGCAAATCTCTGAAGAAATTTGTAAAGCTTCGGATATTTTTTTTTTAGAGGTTTTGCAGGTTTTCTTAAGAAGTTTTAGAAAGCTTTCTTTAAAAGCTTTAGTAAGTTTTTTTTTATAAAGCTTTAGAAAGCTTTCTCAAACAAGTTTAGAAAGCTTTCTCAAACAGGTTTATTAAGCTTTCCTAAACAAGTTTAGAAAACTTTCGTAAATAGGTTTAGAAAGCTTTCTCAAACAGATTTAGAAAGCTCTCTCAAACAGATTTAGAAAGCTTTCTCAAACAGGTTTAGAAAGCTTTCTCAAACAGGTTTATTAAGCTTTCCTAAACAAGAAAGCTTTCGTAAATAGGTTTAGAAAACTTTCTCAAACAGATTTAGAAAGCTCTCTTAAACAGGTTTAGAAAGCTAGTAATAAAAAATGAAATTGATAAGCTCTTCAAAGCTTTCGAATTGAAGCTTTTGGGGAGCTTTTCTACAAAATATGGAAGTGCTGGAATTGGTGTACGTCTTTTGGACCAAATTATCTCCTCCTTGCCCTGCTGTATATTCATCTCACACATAAATTTCGTGTGAGTACTCGTATAATACGAGAGGATGTTTTGTGTACTCACACAAACATTTCAAAATTTGAGCCCCTCAAGATTTATTTTAAAGAAAAAAGTGTACACAAAAGTGTCCACGCAACAGGGAGAGGAAATTAAAATTAAAACGAAATTACTAGAAAATTTTAAGCCATTAAAAACTTTCTAAATAATTAGATAAATGCTCGACATTTTCCTCCTCACTGCGTAACGCCCCCTTCCATCATCATCTTAGCAATACAATTAATTCTCTTTAACTACGATTTATTTTTTCTTTTGCTTTTTGTCCCAATTTCACTAATAATGTCTCCTCCTTTTCCTCTCTTTGATATTGCCACTATGAAAATTTACTACGAGTAACAATGAAATGCTCATCTCTGCTTGGGCCTTTCGGGCCGAAAACATCCCCAATGATACACAAAGGCCAGGGAAATAAAAGACAAAACGTACCCATGATGAGTTGAAACAAAAATCTCTAGGCGTTACTCTCCTTGAGATTCTGCAATCTCTCGAGCTGATGTGGTGCCAGCTCCTCCGGTATACTGGCGCGTCCGCCAACAACCTGCTTCGGTGGTTCAGGATCACCCGCAAAGGCATCCTCGAAGTTGGCCGAGAAATTCGCCTCGAAGTTCGCTTCGAACTGCCCATCAGCGCCAAAGGGATCGGATTCGGGTGGTGGAATGGCTGATGGTGGATCCGGAGGCTTCTCAGCTGGCGGAGGTAAGTCATCAAACTCCTCTTGATCCACCACCTCCTCCTCCTGCTCCTCCTGAGGTGGTGGTGGTGGGAGATCTTTCTCCTCATCTTCTTGATTTGGAGAATCTGCTTCCTTGGCCTCCGCCTCTTCAGCTTCCACGTCCTCTTCGACTGGCGGGAAAGTCATTTCCGGATGTTCAGCCATTGGTGTGGCAGCTGTTACAGTCACTTGGACGACATTCAGGCCGAATTCATCACCATCGTCGTTGATCTGCGTTCCGGATGATTCTCCCTGCAAGGATTATCAAAAAAAAAAAAAGAAAATCAATTAAAAAGAATTTTTTTTGAGATTCTAATAGATTTTACCTCAGGTTCCAGAACCAACACTGATTAGCACAGAAAGAGAAACAGTCAAGCATTGAGGACAGGACAAGAAACAGTTTGGAGTTTTGATCATCAGGTGGAAGGAAGATCTTACCTGGAGGTGGAACGGAACCATAATGCTTCTGTTGAGCCTTGGAGAGTTCCATTTCAAAGGCCTGCGGAGCCTGTGGGGGCGGCTGTGAGGGTGGAGGTGGCTGATCAGATTCCGTATCTGTAAGAATTAAGCGATTTCTCAATCCATTGATCTTCTGATTCTCAAAAATATTAAATCTAAGATCCAGCATTGACTGTTTGCCTTTTTTTTTAAATATTTGAAATCAAAATGTAGCTATGTTCACTCCTGACTGACGCGTCTAAAAAATTTAAAAAGAAGAAGAAGAAGAAAGGACGCGTAGTTTCTTTGCTCCAAGTTTTTGCTCAAGGTACATATAAGTTAAAAAGTGTTTCTCCACTCTTCTGCATTGATAAAGAACCCAACAAGAATCAGTACTCACCATTGGACGAGAAAGCCTCAAAGACAGGCGGTGGAGCGGGAACTGGAAGTTGCCGAACAGCTTCTGGAACTGAGGGTGGTGTCATGGGGGAGTCTTCGGGCTCCTCCTCACCCTCAGTCAGGGGTTCTCCATGTTCATCGCACTCCTCAACCACCAGGGATGGGAAATTCCCATGTTTACCGTCCAATTCACCCTCCCACCAGCCATCATCCTCCTCGTGGGCGCTCTTATTGGTGATCCTGATGATCTGTCCCTCCTCGAAGGTGAGCTCATCCTCCGCCGTGGCGTCATAGTCATACAGAGCGATACAGTACATCACACCCGGTTGTGATGGTTTGGGCTTCACCGGTGCCGAAATCACAGACACTTGATCGGGTGACTGAGCTGAGTCCTGACACACATCCTGATCCTCATTGTCCACCGTGTAGTCCACTGAGGAGAAGGAGATCTGCGTAGCCAGAGCTTGTTGCTGACTCGAATCGCTCAACTCATCACGCTCCACATCCAGATAATTATGTGGCACGTATCCTTCCTCTCCTCGATAGTTCCTGGCCCTCAACCATCCATCGCCATCACCCTCTCCGATCACTTCGAGCTGTTCATTCTCCACAATAGTCAGCTCATCTGGATTTTGGGCTGTGTACGAGTACAGGGCAGTGCATTTGAACACGGGTCCCGTCTGAGCCGGCACAGCACTGCCCGCTCCCTCAGCACCCCAATCCACCTGCGTGGGATCATCCCATCCCGCGGTCAATTGCTCAATCTTCTGTCGCTCCTGCTCCAGCATCACATCCACATCCGTATGATCAGGAATAGACTCCGCTTGCGACAGCTCATCCTCCTGCTGATCATCATGCTGTGTCACGACCGCCTGCGATGTTGAGGGCTGTGCTTTCAATTGCTGGTGTTGCTGCTGCTCTTCGGCATCTGAATCGTAGAAGCTGTCGGAGCTGGGCTGTTCACCCTGACCCGAGGCATCGGTGCGCATCGATAGAGAGCTGTTGGAGCGATGAATCTCCTGAACACCCAGAGTCTCTGCCTCCTGCAGCCACTCGTCCACATTCACGCCACCCTGTCGCAGAGATTCAATGCACGCCTCAGCTTTGGCCTTCTCCGTCTCTGCCTTGCGCACACACTCCCGGAAGTCCTCCATCTTGGTCTCCAAGTCCACTCCGTGTGGGTCCTGCGGGTCCACTCGTTGACCGGCATCCCTCAGAGCTTGGCAGATGGCCAACTTCTTCACGTACTCCTTGATGTTGGTGTTCTCACGCACGACTCGACTGGCCATGATCTTCGCCTCGCGACTCAGATTTGCCGCCGCCGACTCGTGCTCAGCCGTGATCTTGACTATGGGATCATTCTCACAATTCTCAAACTCATACTGGATGTGTTGCTTCAGTACCGGATAGAACAGGTAGCAGCACTGGAGGTTATACTCGCGCGTGAGCTGTTGCGCCTGGTCCCTGATCTTCCCGAAAGAGTGCTGTGTGGCTGAACACGTGAGCAGCTCAGTGCGTCCCATGAGCGTCAGATAGTCAGCTATTCGCTCATACACGTAATTCTCCATGTTGGTCATCGTGGTTTGCAGATCAACGGTGAAGTAGCGATTCTGATGCGCATTGGCCGACGCCAGACTCAACAGATAGTCATTTCGGGCGCCGGATGATCGTTCCTCCAGCTGCTCCTTGCGCGTCGTCACGCGGGCGCTGTTCTTCTGAAGCGACGTGATGGATTGGAAGAAAGATCCCTTCTTCTTCTTCAGCTTCTCCTCAATGTCCCTCGCCTTGTCTCTCACATCGTGGGCGCTGTGCTCCTCATCGAAGTACTGCTTCTTCGTGGTGTCCACGCGCATCACGCAATTCTGCAGCTCCTTCTGGATGTTGGCCAATTGATTCACGCATTTTTTGCTGACCGCTAATTTATAGTCCCGCAACATCTTCGCCTCATCGGCAATCTGCTGTTGGAACACCTCAATGGCCGCCAGACGAGCTCTGGCCAGTTTCTCATTCTCCTCCAACACGGTCCTCCACACGCTCCACATATTCCTGCAATAGATAATCTTCCATGAATGCACAATGTTTCAAACATGTAACCTAGAGGTACTTCAAGTGTTTTCAATGGGTCACTGATAAGATAAAAAATGGCCTTTATCAGGTGGGAGAAATGTTGGAGTTGTTTGTGCGTGGAATTGTACCCACGCATGAAATTTAAGCAGATTCAGCGACTTTTTATTGCCTAATATCCATTACGTTTGAGAAATGGAAATCATTTCTCAATAGCAATGTAAGGAGGAACGACTCTTGAGATAGAAACAGAGAAAGTGGGAGAGTTCGAGCGAGATTAAAAGCAAGCTTAAAATAGCTTTGAAAGGACGCTTGAAACAGCTTTAAAAGGAACTTTGAAAGGAGGCTTGATAGAGCTTTGAAAGGAAGCTTGAAAGAGCTTTGAAAGGAAACTTTAAAGAGCTTTAAAAGGAAACTTTGAAAGGAAGTTTGAAATGAAGCTTGTAAGAGCTTTGAAAGGAAACTTGATAGAGCTTTAAGAGGAAGCTTAAAAGTGCTTTCAAAGTAAGCTTAAAATAGCTTCAAAAGAAATATTGAAATAGCTTTGAAAGGAAACTTGATAGAGCTTTGAAAGAAAACTTGATACAGTTTTGAAATGAAGCTTGAAAGAGCTTTAAAAGAAAGCTTAAAAGAGCTTTAAGGGTAGCTTTAAGCAAAATGTTTTGGAAATATCTTGGAAAACTTTTGCAGATTTTATTAAAACTTTTACAAGAATCAAGGGGGATATATGTATTAGGATCAAAAAGATGTACGTACACCACTTCCAACACTTTCACTTTTTGTGGAAAAGCTCTTCAAAGCTCCAATTCAGATGCTTTCATGAGCTTTCATCCTGTCTACTTAATTTTCTATAAAGCCTTCTAAACAGAGCTTTCTATGACAGCTTTCTATAGCTTTTTTGAGAAAAATTTCAATAGAAAGCTTTCTAGAAGCTTTCTAATAGCTTTCTAAGGTTTCTAGAGCTTTTTTTTTTTTTAAGAAAAATGTCACTAGAAATCTTTCTAGAAGCTTTTCTAAAGCTTTCTAAGAATGCTTTCTACGAAAGCACAAAAAAGCATTCTAAAGCTTTCTAAGGAAGCTTTCTAGAGTTTCTAAAGTGTTCTAGGAAGCTTACTAAGATTTCTAGAGCTTTTTTGAGAAAAATGTCACTAGAAAGCTTTATAAGAAAACACTTTCTGACAAAGAAAGTTTTCTAAGAAGAAAGCTCAAAAAAGATTGTTTCAATTGGAAGCTTTCAAAATTACTTGACTTAGCATGTCTGTTCCACTTCCAAAAGCTCTCGCGCACTTCCATTCAAATGTACACCACTTCTGACCATAATATCTTCCCCTTGGGCACAGTAGTATTTTCTACCAAAATTTGCCTGATTTCCTAGAAAACTACTCTAGAAGGGACTAGACGAACTGAGTTAAGCGATTTGAAGATAACTTGTTGAGCGCAACTTGTAAAAACGGTATGGCCATAAGTGGAAAAAACCTTTATAAAAATTAACCACTTATGGCCACTTAAAAAATTCCAACAATACTGCAAAATCCTAATACATAAAGCAAAGTGTGCATATCTGAATTGGCCTGATCACCCCCAAACCATTAAATCTCGACCGGGCGTGACTCCAGGAGTCCGAAAATACCCATCTCCACCAATTTACCACTTTTTTGGACATTTTTGACTTTTTGACCACTAAGATGAAGTGCTAGCGGGTTACGATGTATGATGGGAATGATAAGGGTGGTGTCCCCTATAACTTTGGGATATAGAGAAACTTCCCCACCTTCCCTTATTGGTACCTACCATACAAATTTCACAAATTTATGCATTTTTCGGACATTTTCATCACTGAAATAAAGCGTTAGCGACTCACAATGTATGGTGGGGGTAATTAGAGTAAGGTACTCTGTAATTTTACATTAGAGGATAGCTCCCTCCACCTTCTTTTGGTACTTTCCACACAAAGTTCCCCTATTTTCGACTTTTTATCAGCAAAATCTATTTAATAGATTTAATTCACCACACAAACTACGCAAAGAGAGGCGCGAAGTGCCTCGTGATTCATAAAATTAACATGGATTTAATTTTGATGACGAAAACCAAACAATCTCTTGTAAAATTCGTTACAAGCTCAGTAATTTTGCTCGATTTTCCACCTCAACAAGAAATTTTACTTTAAAAGTTGAATAAATATCAAATCAAAATATGATGGATGTTATAAATAAAATGTTATATAATCAAAATGCTCTTTCCATTTCATTGGATGGCAAAAGTAAAAAAAAAATATTGTTTTTAAACTTATTCAAAGAATATTTAATGCACAAATTTGTTATTTCATTTAAGGTGACCAATACTGGTAAACCTATAGCAGGTATTTCTAAAGTATTTTAAAATTCGTTAAAATGTATTTCAACTGCATTTTTTAAATCCCCAAAATTTGGCAAGTCCCTGAAAAATATGGCAAACGATTCTTAAGACATTAAAAAGTAATTAGAGAAAGTCAAGTATCTTGACTTTTTAGCTTTTAGACTTGTCATCTACCTCTTTCACCCCTATAAGTTCTAAGGGTCACCTGAAGTTCCTTACAGGTAGTTCAATTGATATTTAATTACTTTTTCATTTTTTGGACTTGGAACTGTTCCTCCAGTATAAATAGAGACGACTAGTGCTTTGGGAGATCATTTACCAGTAGAACTTCGAAAGTTAAACTTGCAAAGTGTTAAAATGTGCGGAATAGTTCTCATTGACGAAGTTGAGGAGATCAAGAGGGACGCCATGTTGGATCATCCTGATATGGACTTGGAGGAGGAAGTGGATCTCAATGATCCGAATCACTACAACTGGGAGATCTTCGAGATGATGAACTTCCAGTTCATAGCGGACCTTTACACAATAATGGGTTACGATCCTGAAGTACCGCTCACGACGCTTCACTGTGGAATATGGCATCGCGACGTTGAGATGGTTCAGAGCGTCATGAGTGAGGCTCAAGCTCTGGCTATGGAGTATCAGGAGCTCAAGGATGAGCATCAACGGAGGGAAATGGAAGCAGCCAAGGTTGAAGGATACGACGCCGATATTGAAGTAGAGGACGATGACGACGTTGAGGTTCCCTGGCACGTGACGATACATCAGGATGAGGAGGAAGACTTGGATCTTAGTGGATATGAGGCAGATGAAGAGATGGAGCATGATCTGGTTTGTCTACCACGAGAAGTGTTGCCGGAATCTTTCCAATTCCTTATGCTGAAAGTTGAGCCATCCGTAGCTCCGGAGAAGGACCTCAAGCTACAAGTTCCGGAAACTTCAGGGATTCTCAGATCTCGCTGGATGTTCTATCCTGATCCTGAGAAATCCGCCGGACTCCCACCTGACCAGCAACCACATGTCCTGGTCTACTGTCGACCTATCTTCCATCAGGGCGAGTACGTCTATACGCCGATCCGTAGAATATCAAACGAGAGATTTCTAGTTAAACAATAATGTAAAAAAAAGATATTTTGAAAATTGCACGGATAGAATAAAACGGGAAATCTTCTTGAAATCATTTATAATACTAATCAAATTTCCCCAATTGGTCATCCTTCTCTGTAACGTTGCTGCACATATGAGACCTTCTTGAATTCGTCTTGGCAGATTTAATTTGATTGTGCAAGAGACGAAGATATTTCGCTGTGACATCTGGACGTTTCAAAAATGTGGCAAAGGAGACACATTGAGCTCTGTATGGCGGAGAATTGCAAAAATAAACATAGAGAAATGCTCCCTTAAGAGAAATGTTCTGTATCGTCCTTCTGTGATGCTTCCATCCAGTCAGCAAGATTTAAAATTGTTGAAAATTTAGAAAATGTTGGAGAGTTTTCAAGGAAAGCTTTAAAGAGCTTTCAAAGGAAACTTTAAATAGCTTTCAAAGAAAGCTTTTGTGAGCTTTCAAAGGAAATTTTAAATAGCTTTCAAAGGAAGCTTTAGTGAGCTTTAAAAGGAAGCTTTAACGAGCATTCAAAAAAAGCTTTTGCTAACATTCAAAAGAAACTTTAACGAGCTTTCAAGAAAAGCTTTTGCCAACATTCAAAAGAAACTTTAAATAGCTTTTAAAGAAAGCATTAACGAGCCTTCAAAGGAAATTTTAAATATTATAGCTTTCAAAGAAAGCTTTAGCGAGCTTTCAAAGGGCGCTTTGAATGACTGAAGGAAAAACGTAAGAAGCTTAAAGGAAGCTTTAAAAAGTTTTCAGGGAAGCTTTAACAGCTTTTATTTCATTAATTTTATTTTCTATACTAAGACCTTTTGAAAAGCTCAATGAAAATCTGTTAAAGCTCTCAAAAATTTCAACTAAACTAACTTTTTTCATTATAACTTCCTCGAAATCAGTTTCTATTTAGGAAATAAGTAAAAGAAGATGAAGAGGAATAAATTTCCGTAAAATATGTAATTCCTTTTTTAATTTATTCACTCCTCAAAGATAAGTAAAGTGGATGATCCCCGACGGAGACGATTCCAGACATTCTGCATGTAATTTTCCCAGTGAATCCCTTGCTGAATTTTCTGGGATTTTTCATATATTTCCCATGCATTTTTCTCTCGGGTGTTACAATTTGAGCCCGATTGTAAGCGCACAGAGGGTTGAAAAATAATATGAGTAGCGACTGGGGGTAGATTTGCCGGCAGAGTTGTCTTGTTGACTGACTATTAAAATGAAGGCGAAAGACGCAAAAGCTGGGTGCAGCATCCACCCAAGCTCTGGAGGGTGACTCTCTGGCCAGAGATTCATCTTGTGGGCGGTGGAGTGGGTGACAAAAAATGGGATTACGGTTGTCGTGACAATGGGGTAGCACTGGCTGCTCCTAAATCCATCCCAGCACTATGCAAGGGGTTGCAGCAAGGGGGAGATATTATGGACTGAAGTGGTGTACTTTGAAATGGAAGTGCGCGAGAGCTTTTGAAAATGGAATGGAAATGCTGAATTAATTTTGAAATCTTCCAAGGAAGATCAAGAGCTTTGGAAAAGTTCTTTTAAAGCTTTAGAATTTTTTAAAGAGCTTTTGAAAACTTTCAAGAGCTTTAAGGGAATACTTAAATATTGAAAGCGTAAGCTTGATTAACTGAAAGCATTTTAAAATTCACGTAAAGCACAGGAAAAATTGACGATTAAAAAAGTTCAAGAAAATTTGTAAAGCTTTCGGATAATATTTGAGAGCTTTTGAAGTTTTGGCTAAACTTTGAAAATTTTGGAAAGCTTTTGCAAATTTTCTTAAAGCAGCTTTCTTAGAAAGATTTAGAAAGTTTTTTAGGAAACTTTAGAAAGTCTTATAAAGCTCATTGGAGCAGTACTTGCAAAGCTTTCTTAGAAAGTAATCTTAAAATTCTTTAAAAAGTTCATAGAAGCTTTTTTTGAAAAAATGCTAAAAATTATTATAAAACTGTCTTTGAAGGTTATATAATGCCTTTGAAAGCTCTTGTAATCTCTCTCAGAAACCTTTCTTAGAAAGCTCTCTCAGAAACCTTTCTTCGAAAGCTTTAGTCAGGGATGAGCTGCCATAACAGTTCAAGGCTGGCTTGCCAGGTGTATTTCCGCCATTTTTGACATCGGCAAACATAACCCGAATCGTATTTGGGATGATTTTTTACCTTATTTACATAGAAAACCTAACAGAAATCCACTCTAACCTCACTTTTACGCATATTTGCGCGGATTCTGGACCTCAATGAGATGTTCAGAGATAACTCTGCATTTTTAGGTTAGAAAAATTGAATATTTTACTCATAATGCGAAAAAAAAACTGTTTTCCCCGCGTCGCTGTCAACTGTCACAAGTGAATTGTGAGCCGAACTGACATTTCGTGGTGGATTTCGCTTGTAAAAGTGAAAAATTAAAAAAAAAACAGCGGAAAAACCGCTTCCAATCCTGCAGTTCTTATCTGATTGTCAATCTATGAACGGATTTGGAAAGGTCTTCCTGAAAGGAGAAACATTTGTAATGGGAGATTAAGTTCGTAGGAGCACCACAAGTGGCGCTATCAGCGGTTTTTTGGAGGATTTTCAATAAAGTGTTTAAGAAAGTCTATTCAAAGCGCCGCCAATCCTACAATTTTCGCCCGATTTTCAAAATTCTAACGGATTTGGACAGATTGTTTCATAACCTAAAACTTTTCTCATGGAGTAAAAGTTGGTAGGAGCACCACCGCAGTGACTTTGTTGGAAATTTACAAGAAATACCCGCTACTAGCGCCACTGGTGGTGTTCCTACCAACTTTTTACTACATGAGAAAAGTTTTAGAGGTTATGAACTTCTCGTTAGAGTGAATCTCTGTTGGGTGTTTTGTGTGAAAATTTTGAGGGAAAATGGGGTTGCCAGGTGAAACTGTCAACTGGAGAATGCAATTTAGTTTGACGTAAATTTCCTCTGTCAACTCACCCTTGCTTTAGTATAGAAATTAAAGTGATACGATAAAAGCTCATGTAAGCTTCCGAATTGGAGCTTTGATGAGCTTTTTTTTACAATATTTGGAAGTGCTGGAAGTGTTGTACATCTTTCTGACCATATTATCTGCCCCATGTGGGTTGGTGGCAAACTATATATCGCATGTTTTCCCTGGGAATCCATGTGAAACAACCTCATCCCATGCAGCTCATATGGGGATGCGCGGTGCTTCCTCTCAGCAAAATACACTCTTTAATCATATATAATACACATACATCAGATAAGTGACACTTTGATAATGTTTTCCACCCGGACGACGAAATATAATGTGCATTTGCCAATGGCTCGTCCGTCTGTTCGGTCCACAGAGCTTCCATATCTCGTGGGGGTGGAAGCCACCCACTCCCCGCCCACGCCCAGTTCCTAGAACTGGGGATTTAAATAGTTACAATGCAAAAATGATAAGCAGAGAATTTCAAGTTATGTTTAAAATATTCATAAAACAGAAATTTCACATGGATATGTTGAGCAATTTGCAGTGGAAAGTGGCTTATAATTTCAAAGGGATATAATAACTGCTACATTTTATATATTGAAGTTTATTAAAAAAAAAACTAATTAAGCGGGTTTATGGTATAGATAGGGCAATTAGTGTAAAATTTATTTTACTGTTTGAAACGTTGTAAGGTCACTACTAATGGCCACTTCAAGTAATCGAATAAGTTCAGAAACTATACTTATATATTCCACCTATAAAGTATCCAATAATATTTTTCGAGCATAAAATTTTTAAATTAATTTATGTATACCACCAATTTTTCCCAATATTTGACTCTTTTTTTAACTCACTGAATAATTCATTAGGTGTCATTGATGCCGAATTAATGCATTTTTATGCGCAAATCCTGAAAATCATTAATATTAAATGATTAAAGTGTTATTCCCCCCCCCCAAAACGGTTTACAATTGAATTTTGTCGATAAATTCCGATAGAGAGGCGCCTTTAAAGTTGTTTAAAGTTACCAAAGGGGGAATTGAATTTTGGGGTGGGTGGGATTGCACGTGTGGATTGAATGGGCGAATGTGCTTCGGGGGCCAAGAATGAATATTCCCTCATGTGGAATGTGGAGTGTTTTTAATGGGGTGGTAATTCTTTTTTCCGCCCCAAACCACCCCCAGTGAGATTTATTTGGCATCTGGAAAAATAGATTTAAACACCACACACTTCTCCACTCTTAACTCTCCCACAAAAGAGTGAATTCAATGAACTTATTGACTCCCCATGAGAAATGACTCTCATGGCTTTTTCTCAAACAAAACCTCCAATTGTTGCAGAAGAAAGCACTTCCCACATTGAAAGTGCAATTAATCGACTTGATTTTATTCATAAATTCAACTTCTCCAACCCAATAAACTGAACTGAAAAAGTTTTGTTTTCTCTCGATAGCTGGTGAAAAAGTTCCTTATTCTTTTCTGTTTTTTTTTAAGAAAAAACATTTTATGATTTAAGATTGAAGTGGATGAATTAAAATTATCCACTTCATTGAGCTTTCAAGAGGCTCTCTAACTTTATTTGTCTTGGTGAAATTTGCATTTGCTTTCTTATCTTTGATTCGCTGGGAAAACATTTTTTTTGATGGAAGGAAAGAAACCCAGAAAGGAGAATTATTATTTATATTTTCTTGTCAGATAAAATAAACCGAGTCAAGATATGTTTCACAATTTTGCAGCAGTATGGAAAGCTTAAAGAAAAACTGTGAAAGCTCACAAAAAATTTTGAATTAAAGAAAACTACCTATAGTCAATTTAAAGAATTACTCATAAGGAAGTGCGCGAGAGTTTTTGGAAGTGGAAGTACTAGTAGATAACTAGATAACTAAAAATTTAGCATAACAGATCAGGAGCTTTTTGGAGCTTTTGCGATAATTCCTAAGAGCTTTTGGATATGAGCTTTCACAGACGATACTGAACATTGTTCGAAACTTTGTAAAACTTTGTCTATTTCCTAGAACTCTTCAAAATTTGTGGCTTTTCAAAAAGTTGAGCTTTTACAGGAGAGCTTTTACAGAAGAGCTTTTACAGAATTCACGAAATCTCTTTGAAAACTTGAAAGGGTTTTTAAAAACATTTTCGAAGTATAAAAAAATGTGTATAAAAGCTTTCATAGATGTGTTGCTTTGTAAAGCTTTGTAATTCTAAGAAACTCTTCTATAAGTTTTCAAAATCTTGTATGTTTTTTTGCAAAAAAGCTTTGAACCTTCACCAAGATGTACCACTAAATAAAACTAAAGTTTTTTATAATTATCATTTAAAATTATCTCAATTTTTAGAAAGCTCTGGATCTTTTTAGCTGGGATTCCCATATCCCAGCTTATTTAATTCTTTAAAAGCTTTTGAAAAAAATTCAAATTATGAGTTAACTTCCTTTTAAACTTGACGAAATTTTTAAAATCAATGAATTTAATTCTAAACCTTTTGAAGAATAGCAAAAGCTCACCTAAAATTTTGCAAAAGCTCATAATATTGAAAAAGCTTATAACACAAAAATTGCTCCTCTACAGAGCTTTCACAAAGCTTCTGATATCTTTCTTGGATAAATAAATTCAAAGAAACAAACTTTATTAAACGAAATAAAAAACAACATCATTCCATCAAAAAAGCTTTATATCAAGGGGGAGATATAATTATGTTCAGAAAGATGTACACCACTTCCAGCACTTCCATATTTTCTAGAAAGCTCCCCAAAACTCCACTTCGGAAGTTTTCAAAAGCTTTCTATCTAAAAACAGAAAAAACTCTAAAGCTTTTTAGAGCTGTTTAAGAAAGCTCTCTGTAACTTTTTAAAGATGTTTAAAAAAGCTTTCTAAAGCAATTTATGAAAGCTTTCTTTAGCTTTTTAAGAAAGGTTTCCACAGCTTTTCAAGAAAGCTTTCTAAGAGAGTTATCAGACGAGGAATTTGACGCAAGAATTTATTGCATCGACGTAATAACTGGGCGAGAAACTATCTTCCTCTCAACTGATTTACATTGGTTAGAAAGGGATACTGAAACGTAATAATGAGCGATTATTGCGTCCTCTTTGATGCAATAATCGCTCAGTTTTTTTCTCTTTCTAACCAATGTAAATCAGTTGAGAGGGAGACACTTTTCTCCCAGTTATTACGTCAATTCTTGCGTCGATTTTTCTCGTGTGATAATACGGTAAAGCTGTGTCAAAAAGTTTTCGAAAGCTGTTTAGAAAAGTTTTTTTTTTTAAGTTTTTCAAAGCAATTTATGAAAGCATTAAGGAAATCCACAAAAGCTCTCTATGAACTTTCAAAAGCTTAGCAAGAAATTCAAAAACTCTAAAGCTTTGAGGTAACCAACGTTTTTTTTTTAAAGTTCAAGAATTTCCTTAACTGAAAGTTTTTAAAACATCTCAAAATAATTTAAAACTCTGCAAGAACTTCCCAAAGCTTCTGATCTTCTTTAGATGCTTTCAAGATTAGATACTTGACTCTTCTTAGTACCTACTTCCACTTCACTTCCAAAAGCTCTCGTGCACTTCCATTCAAATGTACACTACTTCTGGCCATAATATCTCCCCCTTGCTCTATATACATACATATGATAAGTTTTTTGCAAGGGGGAGTTTTATAGTTCGAAGTGGTGTACAGATAATCCAAGTATCAAAACCGGATTTAAGATTTAAATAAAAAGCTCTTAGGGGGAGGCGCCCCAGTTTGGTACAGCTTCTAGTTTGGTACAACACAATTTTTCATGTATTTTTCCTGAACCGAGCTGGTCCACTCTATTATATCATGATAGTAGGCCTTAAGCTCTATATTCTCTGAAAAAATAGT
>CAKKOB020001010.1:0-20218 GCA_918844115.2 Phlebotomus perniciosus | reverse complement strand
TGTGAAAAAATATTTTAAGTGCCACTAAAGGTGTTGCCCAGGAGTCAGAGTGTGTGACAAAAAATTGTATTCACATCGTGTCCTTCTTCATTTACAGGACTCTTTGGGCAATACATGGTGACTTTGACAAATAGTGCCCTGTTTGTGATTAATGGCAAGAGTAAGACCGTCAACTGCGAAATTGGCGGTGTTCTCAATCCCGTTGGTGTTGTTTGGGCCAAATATCGACAAAATTCATCACCGCAGACGCCCATTCCCAGGAGTCACGAGGAAATCAACGAAAATTAATTTTCTGAGGTATGTTTAGACAATAGTTAAATAGATACACTGAGGACACACGCTTTTCTTCTCTAACGTCGTTTTCTCCTTCACTCTTTCTCTCTTGCGCTGTCGCATTGCCACACGATTATAGGTAGAAGAAAAAAATACTTTCAATTATCACGAAAATGATAAAAAGCTACACCATTGTGGTTTTGCTGATGGTGTATGTGAGGGAGGGTGTGAAAAGGCGGAAGAGAAGAAGTGCAAAAGATGTTTTGAAAAACACAGACACACATATTGGAATTCATAAATGGAATTCCCATCTGATGGTAAAGTCAGAAATCCAATCTTTTTAGTCTGGAAAAATATCACTCTTGATTTTTCTAATTCTTTTATCATCCAACACACACCAAAGAGGCCGAACGTTAAGTCGATCAGCTAGAGAGGATGTAGAGTTGGGAGGAATAATTTATAAAAAAAAAATGTATATGACAAGTGACACGAAAGCACCATTTTCAACATTTTCAATAACAAATCTCCTCTTATAGCTTTTTCTTCGTAATGCTGAATCACGAAATCATACCCCAAAATTTACCCAGACATGAAGTATATGAAGAGACATTTATTTGACTTACTAATTAGACTTACGAACGAGTTTGTAAAAACAAAAACTTAAGAGAGAAAAATCGCGATGATAAATTCATGAAAAAATACAGGGTCTCATCAAGGAATGTGTGACGTGATGTCGAGGCATTTGAGGTGAAAACTTTGCATAATTCACAGAGAAGATTCGCTGAAATCATTACCCAATGACTGATTTCTTCACGTCTCATGGAGCAATTTCTTTCCGTGTTGCACATTCAAAGTGACTTCTTCAAAAATTTATATGCAAATACTTTCACTGTGTATGAAATGTTGGATAGCTTTCGGTGAAATTCATATGCTCAATTGAAGCCAAAAAACAGACATTGGAGGGGAAATTACCCGCAATAATATTTTGACTTCCCTTGATTTTACATATTGCACATTTTCAAATTAAAAAAAAACCTTCGTATTTACATAGAAATGGATTCAAATTTCAAATTGAAACTGCTCAAAATTTTATAAATTTCTATCAGAAATGGTTTAAAAAGTTGTCAGGAAAAATTAATTTTGATTAAGCTTCTATAAGAAATTCACTAAATTTGGTACATAAGAAAATCAGAACCGTTAGAAAAGTAAAGCGCAAGCATAATTGTACATTGTCTCAAAAAATGTACAGAAACTTACACGTGAATCTAATATTCTGTCCAATGTCTGTTATTTGCTACAAAATTAGTCGCATATTACCCCACAGACTTTTCTCAAACAACCCAATCAAAAATTTAAAATAGATGAGTAATAGAATAGGTTTTCAATAAAAATCCCATAAGTCATCTTTCCTACTGTTAATACAAAAAAATATCATGGACTGTATTTGTTCAAACCTCAATGATTAAATAAAATAATAATTAGGACTTGTTAGTAAAGATATTGCGGGTTTCACGAATGAATCCACGAGATTTTCAGCCTTTACTCTTGATTTTTTTGCATTCCTCCAGCAAATTAGCTGAAATTTCTATAGAATCATGTCCTTGTGCATGAGAATGAATTTCAAATGATTGAGATCACGTCATTATTTGGCAAAAGCTCCATAAATTAGACGAGGGTGGATGCCTATAGCTTCCTCGTCAGAAAACGGAATTTGGGAGATGATAATAATTGCTATTGGGGGAAAGAGAATAAATATTTGCACTTTAGGTCCCACATTGAGATGATATTTCTCATTTCTTTGCTTATCATAATTTTATAACTTTGTTTTCACTATAAGATACAGAAACAGTGAGAGAATTATTATAGCCATGGACTGTCTTTTTTATATAGATTGAATAATAAAAAAAATGTGAAATAATAAAATAGGTCGGAAATTGTTAGTGACAAAGTTAAGAATGATATAAAGTTTTTTGGATCATTAATTAGCACAAAGTCCTTTGCATTGAAAAAACCCAACATTATTAGGTTCTGAAAGAAAAGTCAAGGTAGAATTTTGTGAGAAGGAAAAAGGCAGAAGAATATTTAAATGTTGAGAAGTAATAATAGTTGTAAGAGATAATAAAAAAAAATGTAGTATTTATTATCATGTAACTAATTTATTAAAATTACGTATATTCCCACCCAGAGACGAGTCTTTTTCTCATCCGACTTGTGCTAAGATGCAACCTTGAATGTCCACTCAAAGTTCTTTTTTGCTACAGGTTTTGCATTTTTCATTTAATTTGTTGGCCACAGAAGAAAGAAAGAAAAAACACCGTACAATGTAACATTGAATTTTTATAGATACTTTATTTTTCGTCAAATTAATTACCGATGCTTTTGCACATTGATTACCGCACCTCAATATCTTTCGCTGCTTTTTATATTTTACTCTCTTTTTTCCTCTTTTTTAACACTCAACATTTAATTAATTCACTTGCTCTATCTCTCTTTTGCAATTTTTATATTCCTTTCGTCGAATGGCACAATCTATTAATTTAAAAGAAAATCATTTTATAATTGTTATAACACTCACAATTTCTCAAATTTCCATTTATTTGCTCGTGTGATTCCTTTTCTGTGCAGTTTCTTCCTCCAAAAATTGATATTTACATAAAGTTCCATGCTCTAAACGTGTATAAGTATTCCTGATGATCTTTCAGTGCTTTTACATTTAAGGTATTGTGCGTCTCTTTTTTTCAGCGCATAAGATCAAGGATTTTATGTACAAGGACAGGAGAAGAGGAAAAAACACATGAAAATCCACTCAAGAGTGATCTTCGGTGATCTTATGAGCTAAAGAGTCCATCTTAGAAGAACTTTACAACTTCTGTATGATGTCGAATTTCTTCTTAATATCTACCGTCTCACTCTTGGGGTCGTACTTCTTGCGGGCGGCGAGCTTAGCCCTCAGTTCGGCGGCAGTCATTTGCAGATTGAGTCCACCCTCGCGTGAAGCGCTGCCCGTAGATCCTCCGCTGCTCACGGAATTGGTGTCAGCTTTGGGTGTTGTGCCATTTGTGGTGGATTTCTTGGTCTCCGGACTGCTATTATTCACGGGCGATTTGGACTCTGTTGGCGGAGTCACGGGTTCGTGATTCTTATGATCATCTCTGTCCTTTTCCACCTCCTTCTCTGCACTCTCCTCTTGGGGGCTCTCCTCCTTGTCTGCGCTGTCCTCCTTCGTTTCATTGCTATTTGACTCATTGCCTGTGACAATTTGATTGTCCTTGCTCACCTCAATCACTTCAGGGTCCACCACGAGGAGCTTCACCTGGAAAATTTTTCACCGACACTCATTAGATTCTTCAGGGAAAAAGCTTATCTTTTTTTTCTCAATATTTCATGAGCCATCAATTAGAACCACTCCAATTCTCTCTGTATACCCTATTAGTTCGGGCAGAGAAATACCAAAAAGTGGAGCTAATGAATACGTTATGAGTTTTTGGATTAATTCATTAGAACTCTTTTTGACCCATTTTGTCTCTCTCTCCGTCTCATCAGTTATATTTTTTCATCAAAAGGAAATTAAAATACTACACTTAGAAGTATAATATTAATGTAATCATGCAGGTTCTGCGAATATTACTAGATAATCTCCATTAGAATCCATTTTGCATTTCTGGTACTTATATCAGTTTAATTTGCTTTGAATTTCCATTTAATGAAAAAATGCAATTGAAAAATCGCGAAGCTAATTAGTGAAGAATAATCAAAAGTTGTTCTCTAAATCCAAAAAGTGATTTTAGGAATTTTTATAGAATATTTACGAGTTAGCGAAATATAAATTTAAAAGTAAAAATTAAACGTTAAAAAACATTATTTGGTCATTTATGAGAGTTTTCTGTAATTATTTTTGATTGAAATTTTCTATTCTTTTAAAAAATAATAAAAATCCGATCACAAAACTTGCAATTAGGTCATGAAACTCTAGAAGCCTGTACGAAAATGACGAAAATCTGTCTCTAAATCTAAATAATTGCCAATTGAAAACACTAAAACATCAATGTTATTGAAACAAAAATGTGTCCCAGAAAAAGTTAATTGAACATTCAATTTTTGATTGAATTACCACAATTTCGATTGGAAAAAATTTGCAAAATGTTTTGTCATGGTTTAAATATGCGGAGGCAAAACATATAAAGTCAAATCAATTGAATGATTTTGGGTATGAATGGAAAAATCATTAATGGAGGGGGGACCCACCTCATTGGGATTGGCTTTGATGCGCTGAACCACCTGTTTGTGCGTCTCAGTTCCAATATTCAAATCGTTCACCTCGATAATTCTGTCTCCCTGGCGCAATCCCGCCATTTCAGCCGGTGAATTCTCATCCACTTTGCCAATGTACTGGCCGGGCTTGCCCTTCTCGGCGTGCAGATTGAAGCCATAGCCATCGAAGTCCTCTCGTTTGACCACATGACACAAGCGTGGCTTCTTTCGCGCCTCCACAGAATCCACTGCACTACGTTGACTTTCCGCTGACATTGTGTGCTCGTCTCTGGATCTTCACCTCTTTTTGCCTCTTCTGCCTCACACACGGTCCACTCAGAGCCACATTCACTTTATTCTCAAGAGCACGCGATCAATAGATCGAGACTAACACTGATGCTATTGAGCTTGTGATAGAGGATTGAAGTACAAATTTAAGCACTATTATCACTGATTTTCTGGGTATCTTTTATCCTCTCAAGATACTTTTTTATGATCACATGTAGTAATTTCAACAGCTATTTCAAGATTTGTGATTGGGAACACTAAATCCACTAAATGAAGCACCCTTTTTGCGCTATGTCCGTTCTCAAACTGACTCACTCAATTCTCTCCTTTTGTGATCTTGTTCTTCTCCACTCAGACAGTTCTTTTCTCAGTTGGTCAAAAAAACAAGATTAACAGCACAAAACACGTTCTCTCTCTCTGTCGTCTAGTTTTTTTTACTCTCACTTGTTTCACGGTAAAATACTGCCCAAAAGTACTGCCAGGATCTCTTCTTCTGGGGCAAAAGGCTTGATGCACATAAAATGGGGAGATTCAACGCCTAAAACCTTCCACACGATTTTAACTGCTGGCAGAGAGAATCTCTTCGATAGCACGAAAATTGTGAATTTTTATGTTACTCAATCCAAGACCACATAACACACCTGAATGGAAACGAGACTTGAATACCTGGCTGGCTAGAGCTGCTGGCTGCCTTTTGCTGGAACTCGAATCAGTCGATCGCACAGAGGCAAACTGGAACTTTCATCTGCTCAATTCTTCAATTCTCAAGCATTTTCCAAATATGATATATCTGCCCATACATATAAGACTAGGTATTCCCAATAAGGAATATTCTTTTCCAAATGAGCAACACAACAGGTTGCAGAATATCATACAACGGTCATTCCGGTCCTGGCACTTATTCCATCATTCACTCTCTCACAAAGCCAACACTTCTTCCTCTTCTTGTGTGAGTTGTGCAATTGTGTAGATGTACAATTTTTATTGGACGGAAAATCGAAGCTCGTCACACACTCATTCAGGTGGATCGCGCACACACACCCATCTTGCAGTCATTTTCCCAATCAACAGGGTGATGAGGCGGAAAATTTCGGGGAGAAGTCCCCCAACACTTACGATCGTGACATAAAAGATCGGCGATCGCTTCACGTGCAATTAATTCGCAATATTGATGATGAGCGCATTTTAACGAGAATTTTCTATATAAGCGCAAATGGTTAAGTCAGTCTATTTTCAATTAAATTTTAAAAAAAAGTCAAAAAATTTTTACTAATATCCAAGAATTATTACCTAATAATTTTGCACAAAAAGAAACGCCTATAAGTTGAGATGAATCAAAATTTCAAATAAAGCATTATTACATCATTCATTATGTTTTTATGATTATCAAACTAATAAGGTTGCAATTTAAATTATAGTCAAAAAAAAAATTTCTCACAACCAGAAATATCACAATACCGAAATCTCTAGAAGTTTGACTATCTAAGAAAGTGTTTGTTCTGTCCGCAATTACCCCAACAAATTGCCCACAACTGCCCCACTCACAGCATATCATATTTAAACCACTTTAAACATGCTAACAAATCCAATTTCGTCCGCATTTGCCCAATCTCTACCATTTCTATAAAAATTTAATTCTCATTGAAAAAAAGTAAAACATTTCTTTCGTTTTGCATGAAAGTTTGACAACTTAAAAGTCTAATCGAGGCTTAAAATTTTAAATAAATACCTATAATAAAAAAATATTATTAATTCCACCCTCATTAGTAAGCAAAAATAACAACCACAACTCATGATAGATTCAATAACACCTCGACGAGTCGAGAGCCACATCATTTCATCGCGTGAACTGTATAAATTTTACATATGGGCTGACCTAAGCCAACCCCAAAATGATGTGCATTTTCAATTAGACTCCCAATGAGATTAGCGAAATTGCTGCTGTAATGCCAGTGTGTTTTTGGAAAGTCATGCCCGTTTTTCATTTGAAATATATTCGAAAATTTCATGATGAATAATTGAAATTGCACTTGGCGGCTTTACCACATATTTAATTAGTGATTAATATTGAATTACCAATTTCTCTGAAAGGCTCCAAAGATTTTTATATAATTTAATTGGACATTCAATGCAGAATTCACAGGTCAGGAATTCTTGTATTTTAATTGAATTCGTAAGCTCTCTTCGTGACAGCTTTCTGTGTTTTGTGGTGTTGCTAGCAGAATTTCCCGCCATTAAATAAAAACAACATGAAAATCACAACTTTTAATCTCCACACGAGAGTGTACATAATTTTTATCATATACATGATTTTAACATTGAACGAGCTATTTTGCAATTTTGCGATAGTGAGAGGAAAAAAAGTCGAGTGAAAACATGAGGAAGTTGTGGTGATGGTGTTGGTCGTTGGTTGACATAGATGGGAAATGAATTGGTAAATTTAATTTACCACCAATTATGGTCAAATAGAAATTCATGTGTTTTCAAGAGCACAAATGATCAAAAGCGGACAATTTCTCGGTGACCAGAGATAAAATCATGAGAGTAACAGAAAAACCCAAAGACCAAAATGTTCACATGAAGAATACACTCCGGTTTGCTGGGTGACCTTTAGCGGTACAAAAAAAGAAGAGAACTGTGTACAATTGAGAATTAAATGATGATTTTTTATCCCAGCCACTATCAAATTGTATATGTATAGAAACGACAGAGAGAGGGAGCATACAAATTATTATTAGCTGCAGCCATGACCGCGATAGTATCACGCAATTGATGTTTATAAATTAAACAAATAACCAAGAGCCCAATAGTAATAAGGAGATGAATAATAAATCAGTATCACGGGAAGACACAAGCAAATTGATAATGAGGAAAATCCAATTAAGACAGAAGAAAAAGCTCATTTTGCGCCTCTTTTCCCACGTGCAGCCATTGTGCGATGGTCAGGAAGTCTCAAGAGACAATCCCCAACCATCTCACACACAAGTCAGTTGATCTATAAGTAAGTGGCCTATCACGCGATAATATTATTTTTGAACAAAACATTATTGATTCTTAAAGTTAAGCAATAATTATATTTTATTGGAAAATCTATATTAATATTTTTGTTATCCAATATTTAATCCTTGAAATATAATACGTTGCGTTGTTTTTTTCAACTGGATGGTTAAAGTCTTAATATATTTAAAAAAAAATCAAAATACAAAATTAAAAAAGAAAAAACTGCATATTTAGATAGGAAGGATAACTATTTTGAAATAAAGTAAAACCTTGAGTAAAACTAAAAACTATACCTAAGTAAATCAAACCAAATTTTTCGAGCTTCTACCCACTAAAAGTTACTTAATAGCTTTGAATCGTAATCACATAATAAAAGATTTAGATTTCAGTTTTGGATTTCTTTTAAATATACAAATTTGGTCTATTTCAGTGATTATAAAAGCGATAAAGTGATAAAGACTGCTTGTTTTCAATTGAAAGGGGTCAGCTGAACACTTTTTATCATATCCAGTTCAGACAAATGTCTTCTTTACCATCGATGCGCCATCTATTGAGAAGGTAGTAAAATACCTTTCTAGACTACTAGAGATTCTTTTACTACGAAAGTCCCCCAGTTTTTACACGACCCTCGTATAACATTTTATTTTCTGCGGGCTATTCTCTGCGAAGGTTTCAATGGTGACAAAATAGCTGCGAAAAGAGCAAAAGCTCTCAAGCCGTGCGAATAATAACAAAAAAAACGCCGAGATAGCGCGAGGTTATATGGAATTTACCTGTCGATTACATCACATCACCGTGCCGGTTATCTCTGGTCGAGGAATACAGAGGCAAAATTGAATGTTTATGTGTGTTGATTCTACCTCCCAAGATCTGCAATGCCAGATCGGAAGATGACGCTCAGATGGTAGAGAGAGTAAAAAAAAACAACCAGACGGTCAAAAGTGAGTCTTGTGCACACAATCATGCTCGCAGGTGGTATTGGGCAGAGACCAAACAAATATGTTGCCCACTGAAAACGAAATTGATTCTTGTATTGTGGGAACTTTATCTTTTTTTTCTCGCGTCGCATTGGACAAACCAACAGGGTAATCCATCAGTTTCTTGTTAAACGTTTTACGTTTTCGTTATAAAAAGAAAATGTATTTTCCCAACAGGTGATTCACATTTCAAAGGAATTTCTCGTGGGACAAAAAGCAACGAAAGACAAAGTGATTCTTCTCATTTTCCTTCACTCAATTACCCCACGTTTAGCCCGAACAAGAAGAGGTTTAAATTTCAAAACACGATTACTAATTGAGATATGATTAATTGTGTTGATTTCCCTTCGAGTGGGAAGCCGTCTTCTCACTCTCATTTTCACAATTACTCTACTTGAACTCTCCGTGCTCATCGCAATAAAAGATGATCAAGAGATTTCATGTTGTCAATTCTATCGCAATTGTACTCATGAAATACGCACTTAATATTTGCTGATGAATAAATGGCTGTTTATCTTGCCATCTCTGCATATTTGCATATCGACTTTCTCATATCGCAGGACAAATATTTGCAACTTTTCCATGTTTTTCGCGCAGCTCTTCTCTGTTTCCCATTCACAATGACTCGCTTAAAGGTCTAAATCGCGGAAATAGTGGCTGAAAAACATTAGCTTAAAAGTTTCATTATAACTCTCGAGATTATACGAGATAATAGTGCAATTCAGAGTAAATATGATTGTTATCGCAGCTTAAATCCTTGTAATTTTGTTCTTAGACTTTTATCAAACACTATTAGACTATTTACATCCAGAGAGTGTTTCATTCTATTTTATACTTAGGTATCTTTATATCAAATTAGAAGGTCCGAATTAGGTACAAAATTAGTTCACTAATTTTGAAGAATAAAAATAACACCGGCATCTCTGCGATGGTACAATGAATTTTGCGAATTTGGACAATAAAAAGGGATGTATTAGCTTTCGATTAACCCTTCGTTTTATAAATGAAAGCTACATGAATTCTCTGCCCCGTATATGAAAAGTTCATGCGACAGCCGCAAGTGACGCTGTAGTCAGTTAGCCTCAAGATGACTGAGATACCTATATCCGTTTCAATTAACGTAAGTCGTTCTAGTGATAATGCTACCCACCGAAAGTGGGTGGGTAGGGGGTAATTTTTTATGTCAATTGTAGCTCTAGTGATAAAAATTATTGTCAGGGAAAAATATTTCCAAGGATATTTCCTAAAATCTTGATAGTTCCAGTGTTAAAATTTATTTTATCAATAAAATTCAAATTCAATTCGGTTCAACTAAAGTTTGATGCCTTCAATAAATGAAAACTTATGTATATAGTAAACACAGTTTCAGGAAAGTCTAATTTAAGATATCCTCCCTAATATGATTTCACTTCTAGGAAACAGAAAGTCATTTTCGGATAGCCACATGATATCCTGATATGTCAATTCTACTAACATTTTGTTGGCATTTCTGAGAACAAGAATTGAAGAGCATTCTCTATGCACGTTTGGATTTATCAAAAATTCTAGATTTCAAAATCCATTTGATTGATTTTTTTCCATTATTCATTTGATATGTGGACGGAATATTGTAAATTTGTCTATTCATCTCACGTTCCTGCCAGTTGAATTGACTTGCAAGGAATATGCCTCGTTCTTTTTTTTATCCTCCTGTGTGATTGAACAAGTGCAGCGTATGGACAAATCTATGCCATTTCCACGTGATTTATTTTGCATTTAGTCACTTACAATAGCACCATAGGTGATACAAAAGACTTCCATTTACGATTTGTGGGTGAGTATTTGGGGTCGAGGGGGGAGCGACTCATCAGTGATGGATTGCATCATTGGACAGTTAATGAAATTTGCGGTGGAATGTGCACAAGGAAACAAATAAAAAGTCTGACTGTATGATTAAAAATTCACAGAACAGAAGATGATTCAAGTGGAAGAGCAATAAATAATCTCAAGTACGCAGGTGACCTTTTTAAGAATGTTGGAAAACAACATAAATATGAATGGTCTTACTTGGCGAGAGCATATCCGAAATGATTCGCAATTAGCGCCATCCAGGGACTAAAGAGTGATGGGTACTTTTGATTTCTGCTCACGAGCATCTTATGCAGCTTGATGACACTCTTCATCTCATCGAGATAGAGTTGATAGATGTCCACAATGCCAATCACATTGCAATCCAAGTTCATTTCATCGTACTTTATCGGAATATCGAGCTTATATGTCCTGAGAATTTTGCTCAAATCTCGATCGATGGCTCTAAAGTCCACTCGAATCTTTCGTCCCTTCTTCTCCTCAAGCTCCGCAACTCTCTCCTTGAGAGGCTTCTTGGTGTTCTCCACCTTGACCACTGCAACCTCCACCTTGTCACTGTCACAGCGTGAGAAAGCCTCAAAGACATCGTGAAGGCGATAAACGTCTAGCCAAGACTTCATGGCATCCATGAAGAGACTCACGTGTTCCACCTGGGATATTTTAGTCTGGACAATCCAATCCTTTCTCCTGAATATCTTGAAGATCTTCGTGATGGACACATTGCCGGTGAGTGGACTGATTGTGCTGAAGAAATTGTCAATCATCAGCATCTTTGTCACGGGACTCGTGATGTGTTTGATGACTTTGATAGTCAAACTGGGCTTCGGATCTCTGTAGTCTGGAGTAGAGGTAAGAAAGTTGCTATAAATTGCTGTGATCAATTGAAATTCCCTTCAAATCTTCTTTTTAACACCTTTAATTGCAATCTGTATAAAATTCCAAGAGCAATTCTTTAACAATTTCGAAGAGTAAACATGAAAAATGACTAGGAAATTTTATACTTTTTATAGGAAGTCTTCATCTAAGATTAATTTATTCAAATAGACTTGGAAATTTAACCCCTTGAGGACCAATGGCTTGTCATTTTGTTTAATGTTAGCTGTGATTCTTCCAGATTCATAGCTTAAAAAAAGATCAGCCCAAAATCAAAACTTGCTCTAATCGATCTGAAATTTTAATGCGGAGCGGGGATGTTTAGATATTCCTAGATTTCGAAAAAGGTAAGTGTTTAATTTAAATTTTTCGTGGCCGTCCGGCCGTTCATCAATACGTCCATCAATCCGTCTGTTCGGTCTGGCCATAGTAACGGCTTATATATAACGTTATCTTTAGACTGCTTAAAGCCATTCTTCAGCTTTAATGACGCATCGAGCATTCTGCAAAGTCACTTTGCTTTCATTTTTAATTAACCACAAATGGTATCAGGCAAAATATTTATCCCCACCTGCTTAATTTTCTGTCATGCCAATTTTTTCCGCTCAAAAGCACAATATTTACCCCTCCTCGAACAATTTCTGTCTCTCCCGTTAATTATTTTAATCCTGATATTCTCAATAATTCACCTCATATAAATCAGGACTGATAAAATAATGCATTTGCTTCCGGTTTTTAGTTGAAATAGTAATTACTAAATGACATCAACAATTTATTGCCAATAGTCTATTTACCTTTGCGAAAATGCAATAATTGCTGATTGGTGAAATAAAAAGAGAAATTATTTACTGAAATTTTCTTACCAGTTGTAATTTGCATAAATGTCTCAGCGAGGCTGACAGATTTTTGTCTGATGCAGGGATACTGAACTTCAGATGTGGTCTGAATCTCACAGAGGTTCACAGCGTTTGAGATGAGGCAGATAAGTCTCTGGGAAGGGCATAAATTAGAATTTATTAGATAAAGAAATTCTTGGAGAAAAACTTAGAAAATTAAATCTTACTCCAAAGATGTTTAGCTGATCTACCGGAAGTTCCTGTACGATGCTCTCCACAAAAACTCCAAAGCATTTCTTCATAAAGAGGGAGATTGTGAAGTCACCGTTAGGCCAGAGGATCTTCCCGATCAGGGGCTGCTTTGCGGGCTTTAGCATTGACTCGGATGCCTTCTTGGGATGTCTCAGCATCCACATTGATAGATCAAACTCCATCAACTTCAACAGGAGATGAAGAATCACGAACAATCTCTCAATTTTGGTTTTTCTACTCAAGCTACTGAATCCTTTCATCTGGTCAAAGTTCATCATCCTTAACAGATCCTCAGTGTCTGTTTTGAGCAAAGATTTTATCTTATCATCCTTTTTAGTTCTTTGCTCTTCCAAGAGACTCTCAAGAGTCTCTACAATACACTGAACAATCCCATTTTCACCGTTAGAAAATCCCTCCATGTCTTCAAAGACACACGTCCTTGTCAGAACCTCGGAGTAAGAGGGCTCCAGTTCGAGGATGCAGGGTGGGAACTGCAAGAGAATCATCTCAAACTGCCCGATGCCCATGTGAAGGATATAATGTGGGGATTCCTCGTCTGGATTCACAAGCTCTTCTTGCTCATCACCAGCGTCTAGGATAATCTGTATTAATAGCTGCAGGATGTCCGGACCCGGATAGAGACCCATCAGACAGATATTGTTGATGCTGTTGAAGAATGTTGAGAAATTCCTCTGCGACTTCTGCGACCGGCAATCAGAAAACATCGAATACTGCGCCGTTGAAATATCCTGGCTCTTCCAGTGGTTCCTGGAGCACCTCTCTAAGTCTCCATAGCACGGGGGCTTCACTGTCATCTGTAGTCTCTCGGCTGAGCGATAATAGTAGCGTCCCAGGACTGTTTGAATTGTGTCGATAAACTTTTCGTCTGACCAGGAGTCACCGGTGTCCTCACTCACGACGTCTTCCTCAAGTTTGGGCTTTTTTGCCTTAGACATGGCTCCTGGATGCTTAAAAGGAGGCTTTGTGATGGATTTTAATAAGATCTAGGAAGTTTTGGACAACAAAATCACAGATCTCGAAAATAAACTGCAGCCTCATAACCATAAATTTTTGACGTTTGAAGCGTTTAAAAAAATTCGCCGCTACCCGATAAGGAAACATTCTTGCGATAGAAATTCAAGCGATTGTTCCTTCAGTGTCTGCAAAGTGTCTGCAACATGTGGAACAACGGGAAAAACGAAACACTAACATAAGGGCTCTTCTCTGTCACTTTGCTAATTGTTCCAGAGATTCCAGAGCAATCCCATAAAGGGCTTATGCCACAGAACAGATTTAGGTAAGAAAATAAAGGTTCTGACTGACCTACGTTTAGCTGGAGACTTTGCTTAGCCAGCTTTTTTGGTGCTGGCTAAGCGCGATGCGCGATCAGTATACATGCTACAGTCAAAGCATTGCACGCTAAGCGCGTCTACGGAGGCCTAAGATATTTTGTGTGCGTTTTTCTTTTTTAAATGACCGTACAGTACAATCTCTATATTTCGTGTGATTGGGACCGAAAATGAGACATCAAAACTCTCTAATTCGGGTGTCATTTTTAAATATCGTAACGGTTCCGTAAATTTAATATATGTGAAAAAACATTGATTTTTGGAAAATTCATTTAATTCCATTGTATATTTCATTTTTAACACAGTTTATTCTTATCTCACCAATTATCACTCATGTTGTATTTTCAAAACAGTTTATCTCGAATTTTCTGCAGAGCTGTGATGATTTCGGCACTCGTTTGAATTCAACCGTCACTTGAAGTCACTTGACAGCCCGAATTATGAAGACACGAAATATAGAGATTATACTGTACTAGAATATTGGTTAGCAAGAACGTGCTATACTTATACTACTCTCAGAACAATAATGTGGGCGACGTCCTTGATTTTTTCCAAAATAATTTCGCAGTTTCCTAAAAATTTCTAACGTTTCATACTATTTGTATACCTAGGTGTTTCTTAAAACTTCATCATTAACGATCAAGATCGACTTTTAATTTGCACAATATTGACTTTAGCGCCACCTAGCAGTTTTTATTTGAAGTTTCAGTGTTCCTAAGAATTGTGGCATTTTGAAAGACCTTCCCAAAAAGGCACCAGATGATCCAAATCGGACAGATAGATCCGGAGATGTAATGGCGACGAACAGCTGGATCGCTCGAATTGTCAATTTCGTGTTTAGTAAGACCCAAAACTACCCAACCCGGATTTGGAATATAAATAAATCATTGACTACGTTTATTCGCCACAAAAAATTCGGATTTTCTTCCAAAAATTGATCAAATTCAGATTGTCCAAAACGCTTTCACGATTAGAGTTGGATTATATGAATCCAAATTTTCCCTCTGTTTCCAACATGACCGGTGACTGTTCCCAACTCCGACGAAAACTGTCATTCGCAGCGTCATTCTGTCAAATGTCCGTCTTATTCAATATTGAATCACATTCCCACATAAGGATTGATATAAGGCGTTTCAAACTGTTTCAACGCATTTCATCGCGTTACGTTCAAACCGTTAAAAAGTGATTTGACGTAGTTTAATTGTGTTGAAACACATTTTAAAAACCATTAAAATGAGTTTTAACGTAGCTTAATTGCATTAAGACGCATTTCAAACGGGTTAAAAGCATTACAAGACGTTGTTTAATCGCGTTTAATTGCGTTAAGATGTATTTTAAGCCGATAAAAACGTTTTATCATAGTTTCTTTACCTTAAAATGCATTTTAAACAGTTAAAAAGCATTTTAACGATAATAAACTAAATTTTGCTGTAAAAACAGACCGCCGCTAAAGTTTGATCCTAGAATACTTTAATCCGGATAATTTTAGCGTATAAACTCAGTTACTGTGATCACCGAGAGAACTCGTATCGTATTTCAATCTCAGTTATACATTATGAATTGGTTCACATAAGAATCTCAGACTCCATTAATCAATATTGCAAATTTGCCGCCGCCTCAAAAATTTTTCTGCGCAATACTCTCGCAAAACACGAAGTAATCCCGAAAAGCCCTTCAACACGAATTTACCCGAAGATTTTCTAAACACCCGAAGGGGGTTTAGAAATGCTACATAACCCCACTTTTCTGCCCGGAAAAAAGAAAATCATGTTTATTTGATGAATTCCTTGAATATTTAGCAATTTAGAGGCGGATAATCATTCCATTTGTTTTGGAGGATCGGAAAAATAACTCCTGAATTCTGATTTTTGCCCCCAAACCCATTTATTGAAGTCAACATTGTATGAAAATACCTCTATTCCAATCCCTGTCACCGTCCAGCCAACAACTGTCCCACTACGTGGACCACATGTAGAAGTAGGTCTCCTGCCATCGAGGAATGTACGAAGCCAGTGGCTCACAGATGTTCTTCGCGAAGGGGATGTTCCTGGAGAGAGCTCCCAAGACCCCATCAATCCTCCGGCTGGTGTACTTGTCGAAGAACGGGGAGCGCATCAAGTACATGAAGATCGCGAGGGATCGTCTGGACAGCTCCAGTTTCTGCTCCCGGGACAATTTATCGCGATTGGCGTAGTAGATTTGCAAACTGGTTGCGTCAATGAGCAGAGAGAGCGTCCATGATCTCCAGCTGCGCGATCCAAATATCCCCATGGAGGCTAGATGGATCAGCGGCTTGAAGACGTACAGCAATTCCGGAGTGGTGAGGAATGTGCCCGCCTGGGTTGACTGGGAGTAGTCAGTAAGAGGTTTTCCGTCCCGGAGATAAAATGGCTGAGCTCCTTCGATTCTTCTGACTAGCCGACCGGATCTCTTCAGTGTGAATGTATAGACACCTTGTCCGCCGGAAAAGGCGTCCACTTCCGGTTGTCTTTGAGTCTCATTCTTCCCTGTGCGGCTGAGAATCGGGATGAGGGGATTTTTCACAATCTTCTCCCGATACTTTAGCAGCAATATCATCCTTCCGATGCATCTGGAATCAACATTGATCATCTTAAGTAATCCCCAGGAATCCCTAATGCTCCCCGGACATACTTCACTAGCTGTATAATCGTGCAGAACAGCCACTTCCCGGACTCTCCCCAGATACTCTTGGCCGACAGCTCGATGAACACCTCACAGTACTCAAGCGTGGTCAGCAGCAGCTTCAGTCGCTCCTCCTGTCGTGGATCCTCAGCCGGACGCTGTGACTTGTCGATGATGCGATCATTGAAGAGGACCAGCAGATTCGAGAGGGAGTAGATGAGCTCAGAGACGACGCTGGAGTTGCTGAAGCGACCGGCCAGGAAGTAGGAAGCCCATTTGATGGTTGTCTCCACGTCACCCACCACCGTGGGATTCTCACTCACCCATCTCCGGTAGTGCTGGAAGAGATCAGCGAGCTGGATGCCCCCAGAGGGCATTTTTGGGCCGGAAAATGCGGGACTTTTCTCCGCAGCGAGGAAAAGAAAACAAGACGTGAAGTTGGCGGCAAGAGTGAGTACTAAAAGGGGAAATGTCAGATAAGTGTTCTAAATTTTACTCAATTTTGATTAAATTTCGCAGGTTTTCTCTAGTTTCTCGTGAAATCTTTTACATGAGACCTTCTTTATATTATTCTGGCAAATGAAAATGAGCATTAGAGTTGCTAAATTATCTCAAAATTCTTGGGTTTAAGAAATTTGCATTACGATTTTTCTCAGTGTTGTACTAAAAACAGCTGACGGCCTGAATGTCAACAAAAATACCCCAGTGTTTTGCAATTGATCAATAAAACCGGCTTTCCGTTTGATTTCCGCCAAATTTTCCGTAAAAACCCAAATTAATCGATCTCCTGGAGATGGCCAATCCCCTTCAGAACAGCGTGAGTATCAAAAAAGCCTCAATTTTCAACTGTTTTCCTCCTCAATTGCATTGAGGTTAGAATTCGGGACTCCCGGAAAGGGAAAAATTGCTTAATTCTCCCCTTTTCGCTCAGATTGTGGATGATTCAGGGATTCCACGACTTCCAGTCAACACAGAGACTATCAAGTACAATGACTGGAACATTCAGTACACAAAATCTCACATACTCAAGAGTATTTGCACAAATGAGAACAAGTGCAAAGTGGAGGAAGCGAATTGCTGTGAGTTGTGCTTGTATAACTGCACCCTGGAGCTGCCCAGCTTGCCGGACATGGTGTTCCCACGGAACTCCCTTGTCCTCAGCCACACCAGCGGCGCCGTGCTGGAATTCAACGCCATGGAGGCGCTCAAGCGGGTCTCCAGCGGGAAGCTGGAGCTGAAGGTGGCCTGTGCGGATGAGTGGAAGGAGACCCGCCCAGCGGAATGCACAGAAGTGAAGACTAAGCCCTTTGACTGGACCTTCTCCACTGACTACCAAGGCAGTGTCAATGAGAAGATGAAAATCGAGCCGACAGATCTCGGGATTGACATCACGAAGCTGATGAAGCGCGAGGGAATCATCTTCTATCAGGACATCACGCTCTTTGAGGATGAACTGCACGATAATGGGATTGCCGTGTGTTCAGTGAAGATACGCGTGATGCCGTCGGGATTCTTCATTCTGCTGAGGTACTTCCTGCGCGTGGACGGAGTTATGGTGAAGATTGTGGACACGCGCTTCCATCTGGAGGCGGGACTTAAGTACATTCTCAAGGAGTTCACGTTCCGGGAGGCCAAAGTGGAGGAGCTCAGCCACCTGCCGTCTGGGCTGCTGATAAATCCCAGCGAATTGGAGAAACACGTCCCGATTAAGCAGCAAATCAGAGAAAAATTGATCTTCTGCGAATGAGAAAATCCCCTAAAATACATTAATCTCGTAAAATTAAAGGTCTGTTTTAAGAATTTATCATTTTTTTTTGGGCAGAAAAGGAATTTTTAGCTTGTTAGTCGGATCTCTCAGTCACTCTCTGTTTTTGGTGTCTTACATCTCGCTCTTTTTGAGTAGCGTTAACCCTTCACTTCACGAATGAATTTTAGTGAGTATGAATCCACTGTATCTATAGAATGCATGACTTTAAAAATGCTTGCCACTTTGCCGGTTAAAATCAATTCATCCTCAAATCCTAAACATATTCCTTTTCTCTACACCCAGTAGAACCTAGAAAGAGAGCGGATTAGTCTGCGAAGTGGATTGGATTGATAGGTAACTTCGATGAAGTTGAATGACTGAAATTTCCTATAGAATGTATGACTTTAAAAATGTTTGCCACTTTGCCAGTTAAAATCAATTCATCCTCAAATCCTAAACAGATGTATTCCTTTTCTCTACATCCAGTAGAAGCAAAAAGAGTGCGGATTAGTCTGTGAAGTGGATTGGATTGATAGGTCACTTCGATGAAGTTGGTCGACTGAAATTCCCTATAGTGTAAAACGGGCTAGACTAAAATTTTATCCTATAACACTTGTGATCCTTACTGTTTTAGCGGCTAGTTAAATGTAAATTTAAAATGAACAAATAGATTATACTTCTATTTATCTGCTCTTTATCCTCCCAAATCGAATCAGTGTAGGTGAAAAATGTAAATATTTAATTAAGAACAAAGACTTCCGCCCATTCGCATTTACCAATTGTAAAACTCAGTGCGAAGGGCGCGAGAAGTATTGCAAAATATTACTCCCACTCGCTCAATGTTAAATTTTGTAAAAACTCTTGTGACTAATTGAGGGTTACCCTCCATCTTTCATCCACCCCTCAGTCTGGCCTACGGGATTGTCTTCGTGCTGGGCGTCGTGGGCAATGTGGCGGTGGTTGTGGTTGTCTTCAAGAGCACCGGCATGAGATCTGCCACGAATCAATTCATTGCGAATCTGGCAATAGCTGATCTCCTTGTGAACTTCTTCTGTCTGCCATTCACATTGGTTGGGAATATTTTTCAAGGTAAGAAATCATTTCAATCAGCGGAATATCTTCCTTTTTCAACACCCACAAAATAATGGCATGTCTTTTGATTCAGGGGCGAAAGCCCCGGAGCGAACAAAAGATACACAGCGGAGAGCGGTGAAAAGTTTTGCCGCCTCTTATTTTCCCGAATACTTTACATAAAATTTTTCTCATCCCCCCTCCCCCTGTCTTTATATCAAAATGATTCTATGTGTAAATACAGTGAGGTATGAATTTCAAATATGTCTCAAGAATGAGAATCTCCTCCTGGGATTAAGCAAAATATGAAGCGGATGAGCGTCTTAGGGCGATTTTGCACGTGAGAATCCCAAATTAGGATCAAATTATTGAGATTCAAGAGATTGTCGCCACTTATGATGGGGAGACAAAGTGTGGAAATAATTAAACCATGTTCTTCTTGTTATTGTTTCCCTTTTCCCACACAACAGTCTCCCTTCGTCCTCCCCACCGGGAACTCGTGTTTGAACCCACAATTTTGCCATCAACCAAACACACACAACACACCCCTTTTAAAGCTATTTTGCAATGCAAGCATTCCTGGTGGTGTCTTTTTGCTTCCACGAGGATACTGAATCAAATTACAAGGAAAATTATTTACATATTCTTAGATGTGCCAGGGACTGACTAAATTGAATTTCAAGACATCGTCCTTGGCTAGCAAAATGCTACCGACAAACCGTTCAGTCTCATTTCGCCCTCAAGCTGAATCACACACACACATTTCACCTCAGCTCATTTTTACACCTTGGCCGAAGGAGAAATATAAGA